>SRPN01000141.1:0-59658 GCA_018360045.1 Claviceps capensis | reverse complement strand
CAAAACATCAATGACATGTCTCAGCTCTAATCTGTCGCCAGGGCCATGTTAGGTGGCTGTGTCTCGGTTGCGTAGTCTTAATTAATGGAATTATAGTTATAGTCTTTGAGTAGTTAGAAAATCCTGCTTTGGGGCATTGTCAAGTTCGACCGCTGGCTAAATCTTCGTGCCAACGCACGCTGAGTCGAGTGAACGATGGCACATGTGCACGTATCCAATTGAGCATTGCTTTGAAGATCGGCTGCGTCTTTGACTCGTAAATCTCGAAGCCGGCTGGCTCTGCGTCGGGGGAACGGGCTGCTGGTTTGGCATGGAGGGGCTCTGTGGCACAGAGAACACCGGCGTGTCGTCATGATTCATGGGACGGGACATCGGGATCGCTTTCAACGATCGGCTGTGGCTCCTATATGACTGACAGCAGCTGGAATTCGGGTTCGGAACTGCGGCATTTCTGTTCGATAAGTTGCGAAGTGGACCACGGAGGTTACGATAATGGACGTGTTCAGGGTCATGGATTCGAAGGAGTGGCTGATCGTATTCCTTGACGTCATGGTTAATTGATATTTTTGACTTGTTTATGACCGGCCTTACCAAGAGCTTCCTCGACCGTCAGCGACGGTAAGTGTCTTGCAGGTCGAGAGTCCCATCACGATGTGGGAAGTTGATGAATTTGGGGATGTTGAATAAATGAATAGGTTAGGTACGCACGATTTCACTCGGCGGGATGTATGTACGACCCACATCTCACCCCACTTTTCTCCCCGGACTTGTGCAGACCTCCAGAGGACCTGGCCCAAATTGCAGTGCAAGCCAGGGGCCAGACACCGCACGATTTTGAGGCTTCGCGTTGTCCGTCTAGATAATTGAAGGTCCGAAGGTGAACTTGCATCAGGATCGAGTTGATTGAGGGAGTCATGGGATTTCCTTTTTTCAATTCACTGTTGAGAACTAGACCAAACGCATATCCTAGAGGTACACACACGATTGTTCACAAATATTTAGGACGACAACAACAACAACAACAACAACAACAACAACAACAATAGCAGCAAATATTTAGGCCATGACCCAATTCATTACGCTACACAGCATCGGTCGCTTCTGCGTTTTGTTTGACTTTTTGATTCCACTTTAATCCTATCTGCTCTCCTGCCTCTCGCATATTCACGCACCAAATACCGGTTTTGACCTCAATTGTCCCTGGCGCAGGTATCATGACGCTTCGCCTACCAATCATTTTCTGCGCCAGAGGTGTCATGGTTTCCACCAATTCCCGAGAAAGATGGCAGGTCGCATCAAAAGGCGTCAGGATAGAAGGTATGATCATGATTGGCATGGCGCGGCGCATTTTTTCTGAGCGATTATCACTGCCTCGATGGGTGATCTTGCCACTGACAATGGTCGTGTCGCCCGGTTTGAGCCCGACGTATTCAATCGGATGATCAGCATCGGGCTCCCCAAGTTCCACACGTTTGTTGCTGCCCAAAATATACTGGGTCTTTCCAGTCTCTGAGTCGAAGTCCGTCAAGGCTGTGAAGAAGTTCAGCATGCCTTCAGGCGCATCTGGACCTTCCTTGACCAAGGAATATCTGGGCTGGTCGCGGTGCCATTTTTGCTCGCTTGTCCCCGGGCCGTTTTCGATGACGGCTGCATAGCCCAACCAATAATCACCCGACTCTTGGAAGGTCAGGCGGCAGACTTTGTGCAGCAATTCATGGTTAAGAATCTCGTGACGGAAACAATGGCTGAAGTCTACCAAGTTGTGGACACGGGCCACGTGATCGGGTACGAAGTCGGCCATCCAAAAATTTGAGTCATCCGTCTTGTCCGGCTTCAACCGTGATTGTTCGCGATCGGCTTTCAAAGGTGCATCAACATCTTTGTTGAGCTTCTGCACCTGCTCAGGCGTCAGAAAACCTTCGATGATGGCGACACCATCCTCGACAATGGCTCGGTGTATTTCCGCAGGGTCCGACTGGATCGAAAATCGTTTTGTACCCGCGAGCTCCTGATGTTGAGAAGTCATTTTGGAGATATGACTGTGTGTATGGGAAGAGTAAGTCCGGAAGTCGAGAGACGTCACCACGTCTTATATCAGTCCATCTCACGACGAGGTAGGGCTTGGGAGGCGCTTCTGTCCAAATCATTCGTCATAACTCTAGATTGGCTGTGTGGAAAGATATAATATTAAAGTTGATCAAGTTGGGCACACTGAGTCGTTTGCTACCGTCAGCAAAAGCATTGCAGTGCCTATCTGTCTGCATTATTGATTTTAATCAATGAACCCGAAAAAGTGCATTCGAACGTGGCACATTCCAAGCCTAACGAACTCGTTACATCATACGTAGAAGAGTGTGTTATCAGTGAATTCGTCATGCCCTACGGGTCTGCTACCGCTGTTCGTAGCGCCTTCATTGGTCAAGCTACATACAGGGTGTGACAAATTTATTCAGAACTTATGGTATTTTGGCTGTGATCAACACCGAATTCGGGCTCGAGGCCGAGAGACTTGCCAAATTCCATGCAAGCACACAACATCGAGGAAGCCAGCCTTATGGACTGTGACACCCCAGAATGACGGCAACGCCTTGGAGTGTTGCCGAGCGAGCGCGTTACATCGCAGAAATTTCTATGAGTTATCATTTCAGCACGGCGCCAGTAATGGTCGCACAAATTCACTTTGTAGCACATGACGAAAAACGAAGAAATCTCGATGTGCTCTCAAGGCCGAGAAAACAAGGCCATTCTGTGCCAAACCTTCATTTTTTTGGACCTGATCTCGAAGCTCGAGTCAATCGAATCGTTCTATTACTTAGTGACCTTTCTATATTCACGCTTGCTTCAATACGCCATACTACGCATTGAACCTCGAAACACGCCGACATGTCTATTCCAATTCCGGAGAAACTTCAACGCCTCACTGCTGTGACGTCGCCATTTACCTTCAATCATAGCTTCGAGAGTATCAACGGAGACAAAAACAAGTCTGAGCGGCATACGGCGTCAAGCTCTGCGGTGCCTACATTCGAGATAGGCCAACCATGCTTCTTGACGAACTTCAAGTCGGCCGCGGCGTGTTCAGGCCCAGCCATAACGAAGGTCATCACAGTCAACGACAAAAATTCTGGTTCCAAGCTCAAAACTGTCATCAACGGCAAAAAAATCTCTGCCTCGGAGGTCTTCAAGGGAGCGTGGGCTGTAGTTCTCGGAACCTATCTCGCAAAGTCGCACGTCTCTTTGGACTACGGAGTCATGAATTCTAAAGGCCTGGAATCTGAGACACCATGTAATGCTCGAGTCTCTAGTGAGACTAGTGAAATGCTCACCAGTTCATTTCTGTTGAGAGCCAACGACACCTTGCTAGACACCATTCGCCAAAATTCGATGTGCGCACGCACCGCGTTTCGTCAAAAGTTTTCGCTCGATGACGTAGAAAGTCCCAAGTGTTGCAACACATGCGTCATTTACTGGCCCGAGATAAGCTGTTCCGAACAACTTCAAATTGACGCCTGGATGACAGGCTTAGAAGAGACCGAGCAGCTCACACAGGTAAGAGAGGCCACGCCAGCGCGACATGACCAACTGGACTCCGAAGAGAACCGGAATTGTTATGCTAATTTGACCAAAGTACGATTGCATGATTCACTTCGCTTCGGACATGCGATGCATGATTTCATATAGAGACCAGTTCATGTCGGAAAGTCAAGCTAGGCACCTCGCCGCGGCGCTGCGCGTGGTATTGAGCTCAATTGCATCTGCACCCCAACAGTCGTTAGCGGACGTGGATATGTGCAGTTCTTTGGATTATCAAACGCTATCACGGTGGAACCTCAAAGCTCCTGTTGTGACGGAAGTATGCGTCCATGATCTAATCACACAGAGCTGCGGCTCTCGGCCAAAATCCCAAGCTGTCGTGTCTTGGGATGGCTGTCTCACATACGACGAGATGAACGTCTTTTCGTCTCATCTTGCGCAAAGGCTCCGTGACGCCGGTGTTGAGCCTGGTGTGTTTGTTGCCTTGTGCATGGACCGATGCAAATGGGCTGTAATTGGTATACTAGCCGTGTTGAAGGCCGGCGGTGCGTTTTGTGCCCTTGATATATCCTATCCCGTGAGCCGATTGAAGGAGATGTGCCGGGACTTGGAAATAACCATCGTCTTGACGGTGAAGAGCAACATCCAGCAAGCCAGCCCACTGGCAGGCAAAGTCTTCGCGCTAGACGACGATGTGTATTCCGAGAGCGCCTCATCAAGCGCACACGAGAGCGCTTCACGGTTCAATGTTTCCCCTCATGATCCGATTTATGCTGTTTTCACTTCTGGGTCGACCGGCAAGCCAAAAGGTATCATCATGGAGCATGCATCGTTCTCGGCATGCGCGCTCAGCTCGATGAAACCATTGCAGATCGCTGATCAAGACCGTGTTCTTCACTTTGCATCCTACGCTTTTGATGTCAGTGTCATCGAAATACTGGTTCCATTGATTGCGGGAGCTACGGTGGCAATACCATCTGAGAGAGCCCGCCTGGAGGACTTGCCACGCGCGATGACAGATCTTAAGGCAACATGGGCCTTCCTCACACCTACAGTAGCAAGGTTGTACCGACCAGGGCAAATGCCAACGTTGAAGACCCTCTGTCTAGGAGGCGAGGCTGTAAACGCTTCAGACATCAGGTTCTGGTCATCCAAGAATCTCATCTCAGGATACAATCCCGCCGAATGCTGCCCACTCGGCATATCGGGCCCCCTGAACGATCGTATGCCTCGCTCCTTGGGCTCTACTTTCGCATCGCAAGTCGCCTGGATCGTGGATCCCAAAGATCATGAAAAGCTTCTTCCGGCTGGCGCGATTGGAGAGCTGGCCATTGAAGGGCCGGTTGTTGCAAGGGGCTACATTCACGACACAACATGCTCGGACTCATCAACGCCATTTGTTGTGAAGCCGCCGCTCTGGCTACGTCGATTCCGGGCGACAGCGAATCGAGGCAATCGAATCTACCTCACCGGCGACCTGGCGCGTCGTGATTGTGACGACGGATCAGTGCATTATTTGGGACGAAAAGATGACCAGGTAAAGATACACGGTCAGAGGGTTGAGCTTGCTGAGATTGAACACCACCTCGAACAACATTTTGTTTCGCTCGCAATCAAGGTCGTTGTAATGCTACTACGGCCGGTTTCGGGACGCATCGTATTGGCTGCGTTGATAATGCCTCATCAGCGGCTAGAGAATAGCGACAAAGACTCCGAGTCCCTCCTAATAGAGCCAGGAGACGTTAGCCAAGATTTCCGGGCACACCTAGCCAGCGCGGCGTCGAAGTTGCGATTGGCTCTACCCAGTCATATGGTGCCTAGCGTGTATCTTCCGATAAGACACTTTCCCACGACGAAAAGTGGCAAGATTGATAGGGGTCATCTCCAATCACTCCTTTTCTCCCTATCCCCAGAAGATTTGCACGGTGGCGAAGAGACGACAAGCCGAGGCGAAGAACCGAAATCAGATCGTGAAAAACTGCTGCAAGGTCTCTTTGCGCAAGCACTGGATCTGCCTCATAACCAAATCGACTTGGACAGCAATTTCTTCCAGCTGGGCGGCGACTCTTTGTCCGCAATGAGGCTTCTGGCGCTGGCTCTGGAAGAAGGCATCAGTTCGATTGCGTATCAGGATATCTTCAGTCATCCCATCTTGAGACAGCTAGTGCTAATTTCGACTTCAGCTGCTTCTCGCGATCTCTTGCCTTCAGCGACAGAGGAAACGGCTCCCTTCTCTTTAGTCAATGACCTCGACATGCTCATCCAGACTGCGATCGAGCAATGCGGCTCTGGGGTGGGGAAGGCAGACATCGAAGACATATATCCTTGCACCCACCTGCAACAGATCTTGATGGCATCCACAGCCCATAATCCCAACGCCTATGTTGCCATGCTTTCCTTCACACTCAAGAGCGGCATTGATAGGGCTCGCCTCGAAAAGGCCTGGCACATTGCTTGCAGCGGCCACGCCATACTGCGAACACGTCTGGTCCAAACCGACACAGGCGACTGCTATCAGGTCGTTGTAAAAAAGCCGCCACATTGGACAGAGACCAATGAAGTCGGCGACGACTGCAGCACCAGTTCTCTCTCGCGTACTTCATTTGGATTGGGGCGCCCGCTAATCCAGTCACATCTCACCAGCAATCGACTCTTTGTCGCCATGCACCACGCGTTATACGATGGCTGGTCATTGCCAATGCTTATCGGGGAGCTTGACTTGGCCTATCGAGAGCTCTCGGTCAGGCGTCTTCCTTGCTTGAAGAACTACATAAAGTACACGATGCATTCCGCAGATGCGGCTGCCTCGTTCTGGCAAGCGGAATTTCAAGACGCAAATCCAGTACACTTTCCAGCGCCCTCTAGTCTTGATTACAAGCCTCAACCTTGTGCGTCGATGACGGTCTCGGTGCCTCTCGTGGACTCGCCACGCCGCAACGTGACATTGGCGACGGAAATTCAGTTCGCATGGGCCATGACGGCCTACAGGTATACGGGCTGCAAAGACGTCATCTTCGGGCTGATATCCTCCGGTCGATCTGCACCCGTAGCACAGATTGAAAGCATGCTCGGTCCGACGTTTGCCTGCACTCCGCTTCGCGTCTCCATCGACCCGCAGGGCAAGCTCGAGGAGGCGCTGGACGATCTGCAATACACCGTCGTGGAGCAGAGCTTATTTGTGCATTTCGGAGCCCAGGCTATCCGACAGCTGGGGCCCAATGCTGCTGCAGCCTGCAACTTTCAAACAGTGCTCGCCGTCGAGGCCGACGGACCAGACACGCGCGAGGTGGATGGATCTTGGTTCACCAGATACGACTTCTTATCCGATGTAGCCTCCTTTAGCAGCCATGCGCTGACTTTGAGATGCAAACTGTCCACTCAAGGTGTCGAGGTGAATGCCGTATATGACGAGGCGGTGGTGGATGAGCGACAGATGCGTCGCATTTTGGCACAGTTCGAATATATCCTCACACAAATCCACTCCAATGAGACTATACACGATGAAATTGGAGGCCTCTACGAGCTTAGCGGGTCAGACTGGCGAGAACTGCAAGCCTGGAACAGCAATCTACCTCCTCCTCATCCGAAAGCGCTTGGTGCACACCACGCGATCCAAGAAAAGTGTCAGACGCAGCCAGAAGCAACGGCCATAGACGCCTGGGACGGCAGCGTCGCATACGGGGAGCTCGAACGTCGCGCAGAGAAATTAGCTAGCCTCGTAGAAGGCCATGTTTCGAAGTCAAATCAAGTCGTTGTTCTATACTTTACCAAGTCGTGGCTCACGGTGGTCGCCCAGCTCGCGGTTCTGAAAGCGGGTGCTGCATTCATCACGCTGGATATTTCTCAGCCCCCGCACCATTTGCGTCGGATTATTGCTGCTCTTGGACCTGCACTCATACTAGTCCTGACCTCGGAAGAGTTGCATAGAGCAGCAGAAGAGCTCCAATTGGACGCAGCTGTCATGGCCGTCGACAAAGATAATCTCAGTAATGCCACAGCAATTGCATCGCAGAGAAGCTCTTCAGCCTGTACCGTGGAATGCGGGCTCATGTACGTCGTCGCAACATCGGGTACAACGGGCATGCCTAAGATCATCATGACTAATCATCAGTCGTTCATGACGAACGCGTCGCCCCTGATAAACCGTATGGGCATCACGGCCGAGTCGCGGGTGTTCCAATTCTGTGGGTACAGTTTCGACCTCATGATTGCTGAGCACCTTCTCACGCTTCTCGCGGGCGGCTGTATCTGTATCCCTTCCTTGCACAACCGCGACAACCGGTTTGCGGCGAGTATAGTTGAGTTCAAGGCCAACTGGATTGGAGCGCCGTCATCTGTCTTGCAGCTGCTCGATCCCCAAACTGTGCCGACCGTGAAGACGATTATGCAGGGAGGAGAGCGCCTCCTACAGGGCCTCGTCGATCGCTGGGCATCTCATGCGCGGCTGATAAACGCATACGGTCCAGCTGAGTGCAGTGTCGCTGCACTGGTCAGCGATACCGTGAGGCCGGATACCGAAGACGTCCAAAATCTGGGCTTCGCCACCGGAAGCGTTTGCTGGATTGTGAACGCAGATACTCCGGAAAAGCTCCTTCTGGTCCCTATCGGTGCTGAGGGTGAGCTGCTAATCGAGGGTCATACCCTCAGCCGAGGCTATCTCGGCGATGTTGACAAGACAAATGCTGTGTTTTTAGGCCTTCCAGACTGGCTGAGAGATTTCAGGGCTAAACGTGATCAGGGTCAAGGGCACCGTGCCTATCTGACCGGCGATATCGTCAGGCAGAACAGCGATGGGTCTATCAGCTTTGTCCGGCGCAAGGATGCTCAGGTCAAAATCCGTGGTCAGCGAGTGGAGCTTGCCGATGTCGAACATCAAGTTGAGAGGTGTTTTGCAGGCGCTCATCAGGTTGTCACCGACATTGTACAGATCCCTGACAGCCAGTCCTCGATTCTCGTTGCCTTGGTGTTGACCAAAGACGCCATGACGGTTCGTAAGCAACAAGAGTCACTGTTGGACCAGAAATCTGCCGGGGGCCTATCGATCCTTGACCCGACTTCGTCGTTCACCGCCAATGCGAATGCCGCCAAGGCGGCTCTGCAAGATCAAATGCCTGCGTACATGATGCCAGATCTTTTTGTACCGGTCTCCGAATTTCCGCGCGAGGCGAGCGGAAAAGTTGGTAGGAAGGCCATAAAGCAGTATCTTGCTTCATTCGTACAGCAAGACTGGGCGCGTTACTCTTCGACGCGCAAGGTGCCCCCCTCTAACGCAACAGAGCATGAGATACTCAATATCTGGGCTCGCGTTCTTCAAATCGAGCCACACACCTTTGGTGTCCATGACAGCTTCTTCCGTCTTGGGGGCGATTCAGTCTCGAGCATGCAAGTCGCTGCAGCGTGCGGCGTGGCAGGCATCAGCGTCACGATAAAAGACATGTTTGAATATCGAACCATTCGAAAGCTGGCGCTGGCACGAGGAGCAACGCCGCAAGGAGATGTCGCAATGACGTCGGCAAAGGACGATGATTCTGGAGCACAGCAGGAAATGGCGCCGCATGCGTTTTATCCCGAGGGCAGACTGGAAATCTACATGGAACGTATGCAAAGCCGACTTGGACGGGCTCTTGACAGGATTTATCCGTGCTCTCCTATTCAACAGGGAATTCTCATGAGCCACGCGCGCAATCCCCGTCACTATGACGAGATGATCCAATGGAGGGTGGCCGGCGACGTATCGTGTGATATTAGCCGTATGCGGCGTGCTTGGCGTGAAGTCGTATCTCGGCATGACATACTTCGCACGCTTTTCCTCCAGGTCTCCGAAGATAGCTTCCTCGACCAGGTGGTACTGAAGAACTACTCTCCAGACATTTCTGTGTGTGCCGACGGGGAGGATGGGGAGGCCAATCGGCCTTTCGAGGACTCTGTGCCTATGCATCAGCTCTTCGTCTTTCAACGGTCAGCGGACGACGTTACAGTATCTCTCCGCATTCACCATGCGCTTGTTGATGGCCTTTCACTGCACATCATCAGACGCGACTTAGAACTAGCCTATCAGGGACGTTTGCACGAGTTGGCCGAGCCGCCCGCGTACCATGAATATATTTCGTATCTGCAGGAAAGACGCTTACAGAAGTCTTCCGAAGAGTATTGGAAGTCATACTTGCAAGGGGCGACGGGCGCCTTGTTCCCTGCCGTCCAGGACGAGCCCGCTCAAGATGGAAAGTACTTCGGGGCAGTCGAAGTAGAGCTAGGCCCAAGTGCGAAGCTGACCCAGTTCTGCGAGGAGCACAAGCTCGGCGTGACCGTGGTTCTGCACGTCGTTTGGGCCATCATCGTGCAGCGCTACACAGCCACAGACGAGGTTTGTTTCGGCTACATGACTTCCGGACGACATATTCCTGTGACCAACGTCGAGAACATGGTCGGTCCTCTATTCAACATGCTCATAGGTCGAGTCAAACTTGCGTACCATCAATCACTTCTCGCCACCATGTATGCGTATCAGGAAAATTTTATCAACAGTCTGGACCATCAGCACCAATCGCTCGTCCAATCGCTTCACTCCATAGGGTCTTCTGCGGGGGATCTGTTCAACTCTTTGATCACGTTCTTCAATGACCAGCCTGAAGACCATGCTTCTCAGAGGCAATCTACTTTGAGACTAGTGGGTGATGCAGTCCAGAGTCGATCCGAGGTAAGTCATTCCTATGCACCCCTTTGTGCTATTTTGCAACTCAAGAGTGATTCCATGTATTCTAATCGCGTGAAATTTCTTTTTGGGAATTCCCTTTTCCTCCTACAGTACCCGATCACGCTGAACATTGTCAGCTGCGCGGACAAGATCAAGATGCAGCTATCTTACCATACGTCATTGCTTAACAGCGTCTCTGCCAATACCATTGCCATGGCTTTCCGGTTTGTTCTTCAGAGAACGCTGGAGCAACCTCATGAACTTCTACGTGCCTTGCAAGTGTTGGATAAAGATCAGATGAACAATGTGTTTGAACAGAACCGCAGCATGCCACCTCAAGTGGAAGAATTCATACATGACACTATTCATCAGCAATGCCTCAGGTGCCCAGACTCTCCATCGGTCTGCGCGTGGGACGGGAACTTCACGTACCGCCAGCTGGACGAACTCAGTTCAGCATTGTCCGAGGAAATTGTACGCAAGGGCGCCGGGCCCGAGGTCACTATTCCAATTGCTCTCGAAAAGACTCGCTGGACTCCTGTGGCCATGCTTGCAGTCCTCAAGTCCGGTTCGTCGTTTGTACTAATGGACTCTACACACCCTGCAGCGCGACTTGGCGCCATTATTCAAGCTATAGGGCCTCCGGTGATCATCGTTTCGGCGCAGACCCGGTCCAAGGCCGCGAGTTTTTCCACAGACATGATTGAAGTCGGAAATTGGTTGGCTCGGGAAATTCCCGTCGCAAAGCAGCATGTTACTCGTCAAAGTGGATCTGTCAAAGCAAATCACGCGGCGTACTTGGTGTTCACGTCCGGGTCGACAGGAAAGCCAAAGGGCGCCATCGTCGAGCATGCCAGTTTATCTACGGCTGCAAAATACATGGCCTCGCGTCTACATATTGACTCGGCATCCCGTGTCTTGCAGTTTTCATCGCACGCGTGGGACATCCCCGTCACGGAAGTCCTCGTCACGCTGCGCATGGGAGGCTGCGTGTGTGTTCCCTCCGAAGAGGAACGAACGGGAAATCTGGCGAAAGCTTCCGAGCGAATGAAGGTCAACTGGGCGCTTTGGACTCCGACGGTGGCACGGCTATTTAAGCCCGAGGAGTTTCCGCACCTGGAGACACTGGTCTTTGCGGGTGAAGCGCTGTCGGCGACGGACCTGGAAACTTGGTGTGATCGGGTGCGCCTCATCCAAGGCTATGGTCCCGCTGAGTGCTCCTTGATTAGCACAGTGACGGACCCGTTGACTCGTTCCGACAATCCGCGGTGTATCGGACTGCCAAGCGGATGCGTGGTCTGGGTTGTAAACCGCGACAACCACGAGCTACTGGCTCCGCCGGGCGCAATAGGAGAATTGGTTTTGGAAGGGCCGATCGTAGGCCGGGGGTACCTTGGAGATCCAGAGCGAGCGGCTAGTGCCTTTATCAGCCCTCCTGCGTGGCTCATGAAGCTACGCGGTTCTGGGTCGTCGATTCGACTCTACAAGACTGGCGACTTGGTCCGACAGCATGTGAGCAGCGGTCTCCTCACATTTGTCGGCCGCAATGATGACCAGGTCAAAGTTCGAGGGCAGCGGGTTGAGCCAGGCGAGGTGGAGGGCCAGGTAGCGCAGGTCTTCCCCGGATCCCAAGTCATTGTTCTTGTTGTCAAAAAGTTGGCTGGCGCTGTTCTGGCTGCTCTTGTCTTGCAGAACGGCGAAGATCGCTCTTCTGCCGGCGAAACTGACAATCTGTTTCCTCCACCATCATTGGCCTTTGCAGCACTGGCCAAGGCAGCGTTTTCAAAATTGCGCGAGACCATGCCTACGTACATGATTCCATCCATCATACTGCCACTTATGTACCTACCCAAGGCCGCCACGGGCAAGGCTGACCGAAACCTACTGCGAGACCGCGTAGCGTCCTTGTCGAACGAGGAGATTGAGGCGTATGTGGCGGCAAGTGTGTCGCACCGGCCCGCATCGACCGCCATAGAGGCTGAGCTGCAACAGCTTGTGGGCCGGGTTCTGCAGAAACCTCCTCATTCCATTTCCTTGGATGAGGATCTATTCCGACTGGGAATGGACTCCCTCACGGCCATGACTCTAGCATCTGCTGCGCGCCGACGTGGGTGGGAGGTTTCCGTTCCAATCATTTTCCAGCACTCGCGAGTATCCGATTTGGCTCGTATCGTAGAGCAGGGGCAGCACGGAATCAGTTCACGGAGTCAGCTCGAAGAAGCTCGTGCTATACTAAATAAGCGGCTCGTGTCCTTGTTGCCAGAGATCTGCACCAAGTGGGATCTCCCTCAGGACCAGATTACACATATTGCCCCAACGACATATTATCAGCACTTGGCACTTGCTTCTGATCATGAAGCATTCTTCGGTCTCTATTTTTCCAAGCCGGTGGCATCGGAAGCGCTCAAGGCGGCCGCATCGCAAGTCGTCAACCTTCACTCGATTCTCCGCACCGCGTTCGTTCCCTTGGAGGATACGTACGTGCAGCTCACGCTCTGCGACTTTAATCTGCCGTCGCAGGAGATACAAACCAAAGAGACCGAGGTCTCCGCCGCCATGGAGCTCTTCTGTCGGGATGCAGCCGACAAGACGGCGGGATTTGGAGTGCCCGTTACGAAACTCATTTTGATGTTGGACAGACAAGGCGACTGTCTCTCACTTCTACTCAGGCTACAGCGTGCTCAGTTTGACGGTGTTTCCGTCATGCGCATCATGGCGGACTGGCGCTCCGCATTAGAAAATGCTTCTTGCTCCTGGGAGCCGGCACCGAGTCTTGACTACGCCGATTTTGCGCTGGGCCGAGTCGCGCAGAACACACCGGACGTGTTTGGCATGTGGCGAGACGTGCTACAGGGATCATCCATGACCTATTTTATTCCACAGGAGGAATACATCTCCATGACGGACCGGGCACATGCTGAGCGGCTAGTAACCAGCTCGTGCGATATTCCCTTGCCGGAGCCTGCACCGGGCTATACCATGGCTACGGTGGCCAAAGCAGCCTGGGCTATGTGTCTCGCACGAGAGACTGAGAGCGAGGACGTACTGTTCCTGCAGCTGGTGCGGAACCGTCATCTGGCATTGGACGGCATCGACAAGATGGTCGGCTGCTCCCTCAACTACGTCCCGGTCCGCGTTCCCCTGCGGCGCGACTGGAAGACTAGCGACCTGCTTCACTGGCTTCACCAGCAGCACATTCACACCATGGCCGGCGACACGGCCGACTGGCCCGACATCGTCGCCAAGAGCACAACGTGGTCGTCCGACACCGAGTTTGGTTCCGTTATTCACTACCTGAGTGCGCCAGCCGCTCCGGTGTATCACTTCCCCGGAGACACAGTCGCTCAGTTCCAGCTGTACGACGAGAAGATGACGCATACGTGTCCTCTGGTCACATGTGTCGAGTTTCCGGGTCCGACGGAGCAATCGGGCAGGCAGATGAAGATTATGGTAACGAGTGCTGTGGGTGGGCAGGACATGGTTGATAGGCTGCTTGCCGTTTTTCGCAATCTGCTATGTGAGGCCAATGCCCAGCTGGATCAATCCGTTTTGAATATTCTGCAAGGGTTGCGTGATGGAGATGATGCGATGGGCAAGGCGCGGTGATATTGCCCCTGCATTGTGCCCTTCCTTGAGTTGTTTTGTCGCTCCCGTTTCGTTGAAGCTAGAGCCTGAGTAGCGTTTTGTTTCGGGGCCGTTTATGGTTTGGGAAGCCTGTTGGTCTATACTGCGTAGGTCCTCAAGAGTCAAGACATTCAGCGGTCTATAGTTCATGAGATGATTTACTTGCGATGGCTCACAACTTGATCTAGCGCAACCTGTCCAGGCTCCAAAGAAGGCTTTGAAGCATGCTATTTCTCTTCCGGAATTGGTCATCATGTACGTGGGCATACGACTGTGCCAGCCATGATTGAACATCTGTTGCTTTCTATCATCTCAGCACTTCGACTACCGTGACGTTGATCAAGAGAAAAGGAAAACACAGCTCAGCCTTAGTGCTTACCGCTGTCATACTTGTATGGACACTTAGCCCGAGAAATTTAAGTAGCGGCGCATCATAGCTTAGGAACACACAATAGTAATCTTTTCGCTCTGAGCTAGTGAGGGGGTTTTCCCCAAGTGCCAACCATGCAAGCCCAGAACTTCAGAACTGCAGAAATTTGGAAGATCATAGATGAAGCCTTGATGTTGATCCCAATAACGAAACAGAATTATATTCAATAACAAAACAGAATTAAACGACGTGGAAGAACTGACAACATTGTTATGCTGCTATGTACAATCGTCTCGGCTTTGAAACTCAGCCATCTTTTCTGAATACGGAGATGGGGCCAAAATCAAATCAGTCATACGAGTTGCCACTGAGTTGCCACTGAGTTGCTAGTGAGCTGTCGTTTGGCTTCTACACGCGAGGTTACCGAACCTCAAGGTGGCCGTTTCGTTCTCTGCCGCCTAGATGGCACGTTGCTAACTTACTCCTCAGCTCGCATGGACTCGCCGATCCAAAGTTCCGACAACCGATTGGCGTTTTGGCTAGATTCATAGTTGGTTATGTATCTGTACGGGACATTATACATTCTCCATGAGTGTAATGTGTTGAGCCTGGATGTTTCGAAAATCGCACCTTCATATGTACAAGTTACAACGAGTCATAGTTGGGTATGCAACTGCGTGTTAGCCCGTTAGGCATTCGGATTCCAGAATTGAGGAGGCATGCCATATGGTAGTCCATGACCCCATGCACTATGGTTACAGTCTTGTGAACAGAAAAGTGATACTCCAATGGCTAGTTCTGAAGTAACGCACGCTTTAGCGGCGAGCGCTCGTCTCGTTTCCAAAAGCAATTAAATAAATGCTTGGGATGAATAGCGGCAAGCCGGAGCGTTCATCTTGTACTCTGCATGCTATGCCATTCGGTAGACTCCCGTTCGATTTGGAAGAAGTACAAGAGACTTCGTACACAGCACCCCGCAATGAATGGCAAGTTTTGGCAACAGCCCCGAGCGCTATGTAGTGCCTATGTATCTAGCCTTGCTACCCTTTCTAGAGTACAATATTAAGAATAATTCTATGTTTTGCATTCGGCTGAGCGATCGCAATTCGCAATTTTATCACGTCATTCAGACATTGTGAATTAGGCTAATAGGTAGTCGGATAGGGCATGGGCATGGACATCCCGCCTCCGTCTTGATTGATGTGCCGCCGTACCTCTGGCCGGGGATGCCTATAGCCCGACGGCAGACAATGTTTGACAGGACCACGGAGCTAACACCCGGAAAGAGGGTTAAGGTTATCGACTTTGAGGCGTCGCCATGCAGCCGCTCTTTCCCGGACGAGCCGCCCAAAATCTCCAAAATGCTGTGTGATAATGCAAATATGAAGTCAAGGGCAGTTGAAACTTGAAGGTTCAAGAAAGTTCGTCGTAAATAGTCGGACCGAGTGGTGAAGCCTCCAACAGCATTTGATTCCGGTACAAGGCCACGCCGCTGAATCGCTGATGGCCCCTGTCCCGGTTTAACTTGAACTACCTAAACGGATAAGACCAATTCGGTGCTGCTTTCCATATCGACTGCCTCTTCCTGACGGACGCGGTTAAGCTTCACGCCCCACGGCGCGAGGTCTGCACTTAGATCAATAAAAAAAGATGCAAGGGATGAAACCGTTTAGGACAGCTTTTTGACCCCATCTGATGATTCTGATCTTGTCTTCCCGTCCTCCTCCTTTCTGGCAGCCCGGCTGGGGTGGCAAACCGGCACATAAAGGTAGGTATGGCTCAGGAGTGCAGACATCTCATACAAATCAGTCGTCTCGAACCCCCGCCCGAAAACGGCAAGTTCTGTCTCTCTCTTAAAATCCTAATCAGCTACTTGTCATTATGTCTGGTAGACGGCAAAATTTGTGAATTCAAAAATTGGACAATGGGGGGGGGGCAGTACTAAGTAGGGCTTCTGCCAAACTCGGTCCCTAGGAATTAGGATGCCGCAGGTGCAGAGTCAGACTACCTTGAACAGGGTCCAAATAATCAGGCGAAGTTTGAGCGAGGAGATGTTCCTGGCGTCATGCTCATCTTTCGTATATAATGGCCTGCGTTGTTTTTTCTTGGACCTAAGGACTGCTTGGTCTTTTTCTTGCCTATTCGCACGATTTACTGTTCTAACTTCAGAGTTCAGACCCAAACCTACTAGATACTAGACCAAACCAACCTACGTCAGTTCCCTCACGGTTTTCTATCGCCTTTTTTATTTATTTTAGTTTTCTCGTCCTCGTAAATGATCTCCAATGTCGTGGCCTAACGAACACCGCAGATCATGAAGCTTTCAGCCGTTACCGCCTTCCTCGTGGCCGCTTTGCCCACCGTCTTGGCCGTTGGCACCGTGGACTACACCTTTACATGTGCCCGTGTGATGTACTCAAGTGGTGGTGACGACGATGCCGCTTTAGCATACTTTACGAAACTGTACACCGACACCTGCATCAAGTATTTCAACTGCGAACACTCAGCTCCGCCGTTGTTGGGTGCGGCAGGCGCTTTGGTCAACGGAGGCTGCGTTCACTGCCAAGTCGGCCTAGGAGCCAATGCATTTGGCGACTGTCTTTTGGCTCCTATTCCTGATCAGGATGAGCCTTAATATGTGGAAGCTTAAGTAAATCATCTAGCTTGTAGGGATACGAAGGGGAGATCGTCCGACCGCCGGACCGAGCGTCATTCGGAATTCTAGATTCCTAAAATGGCCTCGTGGCGAAGCTCGAACACGCGCTATCAGTCATCTAAAATCTTTGCTTCTTTATTCTTCTCTCCATTCATACTTCATAATCGCAACCCAGATACGTTTAAAAGGCACAAAATGTACCGAAAGGCATTTTCTTGAGTTTCTTCACATTATTCTCGTCGTCTGTTCTTTCCTCGTCGGTCCATTGTGAATGTGACGCAAAAGGACGTGGCCCTGGTCATGCATCAGAAACTGACACCCGTACCCTGTCGGTCTTTTTGTACGGAGTAAAAGTTAACAATGTTCAGTGTCATAATAATTTGTTGATGTCAATGGGACAGTCCCGGGACGCTCCGGAACCCCGGCGAAGTTTTGACTGCAAAATCCTCTGCACAGCGGGACGCAGCCATCCCAACTTTTCCTCAACGCGTCACGTCACACTTGTATCCTTCTCTTCCTACTCAAAAACTTCCAATCTGTTATCAGCCACTCACGCTCGAATGTGTGTATTTTGAAACAGGTCTGACGGTCGCAAAGGAGAATATCCGCAGAGAAGAATGGCCGGTCGCAATCGTCGACATCGACAGGCGGGCAAGACCATGAAGCATCATCTGCTATGCCAAGATCCGAACCCATGGAATAATCAAGTTGATCGTTAATCGGGCTTCCATTGTCGGATCTCCATCGCGCACTTTGTCGCGCGATTTAACTCGGTGTCCTGACGCGAGTTTATTACGTAACTCAGTGGTTCAGTAATTTTCCATTTTTGGACTTAGCGCCGGACGCCCAACAGATTATGATTTTAGCCCTGGGGTGGTCCTGCAGGAATGTCCCGTCCCGACGACTCATAGAACAAATTATTTGTTCCTTTAAACTCTGCCTATGCACTCCGTACTCCTACGATCCGACGAAAGCAGTTATCCGAACTCACAAGATTGTCACGCACTCTATATTCGCTAGGATGATGACTCGTGGGAAAACGAAACACAGCGACCCGCGCCAATCTCGACAGCGACACCCTTTTGCCTTGTTTACTTGAAAAGGTCGTCGTCCTAGTCCCGGGATCTCCTAGCAGAGCTCCGGAAGTTAATCATGCGGCCTGGTCCTTGACCTAGAGATACCGTTCCTATTGTAGCCTCCAACAATGACGAACCGTCATCCCCACCAGCCGTCTGAGAATCCGAGTTCAATCCATATTCAGTAATTGAGCGTAAAGAAGAAAGAGGTTTGCAGGATAATCTGCTGGGGTCAGATATTTGTGGACGACAGAGTTGGAGTGATGGATTAACTTGGTTGGGAAAAGCACCAACACCAGACAGAATAAGAAGTCCGCGTTGGCCACCCATCTCCAGTAGTCTAAGACTCCAAAGTCGGGATCTTCAGTATCAGCAAAAAAAAGAAGAGAACTGTTGGTACCCATTCCTCTGAAGTCACCAGAAGACTATCTTTCTATTTCCCTCAACGCATCTCACCTCGGCCTCTTTTCGGCCTTCTCTCTTCCGACATTTTGTAAGATCTTCATTTCTCCCAGTATTTTTGTATATATCTCAGTCGCTTATCCAATACAATTTCTGATAGAGCACCATGAAGCTCTCTGCAGCTGCAATTCTCTCCATGGCTGTTTTGCCAGCCCTTGCCGATTCTGCAGAGTACGTCCTCGTTTGCTCTCGCGACAGTTACCGCGGGAGCGATGTTCAAAGCCACTTTGAAAACTTTTACAAACGCACCTGCTCCGAGGACTGCGGATGTGAAGAAATGGTGACTCCCAATGTGGGTGACTCGATTGTGTTAGGCGGATGTATCGGCTGCCCATCCAACCTGGATCTTAATGGCGTTCCGAACTGTCTACTGGCGCCCAAACCCTGATCGGGAGCTATGTTCGGTTGCTTTGCAGAAGGTGGCCGGGCGGGGAGTGGACACTGGACAGACTTTGTAAGGATGGGGGGAGAGAAGGCACATTTCGCAGAAAGTAACAAAGGAAGATCTAAAATTTAGGTATCTCAGCTCAGATCCAAGTCCATGATGCAGTTTACCGGGGTCTGAAATGCTAATAATTCTTCATTATTCCCAGTTGCGCTTTGAAGAACCTTGAAGATTACCCCTTGCTTCTGCCTCTGTGAGTAAAGAATTTCGCTGTACTGTCGTTAGCGCGTTGGAAGTTCCGGAATCCGGCGATCCGCCGTCGAGACTTGAAACATGTGCCCGCTTAATGTGACTACATCCATGCGTCCCAGTACATATTCAACACCAGTGCGGATATGATCAGTGTGAAGCTTTAGCTACCTCATAGGGCGAGATGTACCTTCGTGCGGAGCCGCCGGCCGGGAGCGAGTCGCGACGTCAGTGCTTGTGACTCGTCATTTTGTAATCAGTTACTATATCTGACAGTGTCAGGGCCTGTCAACCATGCCATAGCAAAACACGCGCGCGTCGCCGTCTATTCCTTCAAGTGTTTGTCCCTTGACGGCCACGATATTCATAAATTCTAGTCTGTAGTCTGTACGCTACGAGGCTCGGCCCGATCATGAACGTCGAACCCGTCTAGATGAGATCCCGCTTGCTTCCTTCAGTGTGCTTCACTTTGCACACGACTTGCATCACTTCCCGCTCTTCAAAACACCAACATGCACCACAAACCCATCCGCAGCTCCCAAACCCGGCAGCACATCCCCCTTCAGCCTCCACACCCGAAATCTCCCCATAAAGGCCCCTAGCCACGCTCGAAACACCTCATGATTTCTCAACTGCTGACCAACAATACACACACAAGGCCTCGCTTCATCATCTTCATCTTTCAACGCACATACATCCACACACGTCTGCACAAATGGATCCACCAGCGCGTAGTTATACACACAGTCTGTCGCCACTATCGCATCAAAGTACAATGACGCCGGCCCAGCCAACTCCGGCGAGACTTGATCCTGTTCCCAATCCAGGGCCCGGAAGATCATATTCTGCGGCGGCGGCACCGTCTTCCCGGGGCGTCTTTTGTTGGAGCCCCTGGAGGCTGAGGAGGCTGGATAGGAGGACTGGTTATCGAGTATGTTTTGAGAAAGGAGTTTCTGGACGTAATTTTGGTCGGAGAGCACGTAGTTTGCTATGCGGGGTGCGATTGCAAGGGCATTGAGGGGGGATATACCGCAGCCGAGTTCGAGGACGGTCGATGTTGGAGTGAGAATGGTGGTGAAGAGGGGGTTTGAGGGTGAGGCGAGCCAATTGGCGAAGAGGGGGGTGACTTTCCATAGAACTGCGCTTTCATTTGTTCTTAGCGATAGAATTGCAAGCGATGGTCAAATGGTAGGTGGGAAAGTGTAGTATGCCGAGCAAATGTCTGGTGGCTGGTGATAGCATCAAGACGCCTCCCAAGGCAAGGCTCCGTAATCAAGAGAGTAAGTGTCTATGAATTACCTGCGCCAGTCGTCCCTCCCGCTCTCGTAGACGCGAGAACCCCTGGACTCTGCAAAATAGTTACATCCCGTCCCGCGAGAGACACCTCGACAGTCTGCGCCGCGGCGTCTACAAAGCCCAGATTCTGTGAGCCCACGTCGTTTGAGTAAAGGTCAAAGGTTTCTAGAAGCGCGGCGCCAGTCTCAGTACAGTGAGTCACCGGAGATAAGCATATGTATCATTACCATTATCAGCATCCTGAATCTCGTCTTCGAGATGAGGAGCGAGGTCTCGCAGGGGCATTGCGGCATTTTTCGCGCGGTTGTCGAAAGACGAGATTAAATGTTGTGGCCGCCGGTGGGGTAAATGTAGACTCTAGCGTCTAGGATCTCTAGAATCACGACTCACAGGCCGCCTTGGCAAAATAACCTCACATTCACGCGCCAAAAGTGGGTCAGTATGTAAGCTTCTTTTACGCCTTCACTGTATGCAAAACCCGCCGAGACAGTGAGATAGGTGCCTAGGTATGCAGTATCCGCGGAACCGCCGTATCTACCCGGCTTCTTCTTTTTCTTCCATCCGCAAAAACAACTCAAGATGTCTAAAGCTAATGACTTTTTGTTCGCATCAAGCGCGTGTGGTATGTATGGCATGCGAAACCAGGAAACTGAGCGAGACACTCAGAGCTCTCAATGCTCGTTGTGCGCGAAGTGGAGGCAGGAAGGTCGCGTCATCGCCGACGCAAGATGTTTACCAACCTATATCTGTGAGAATTCAACGCAGCTCAACTGTGCAAGACCTGGATAAGCACCGGAACTTGACCTCTGAAGAATTTGTGTCTCAAGAGACTTGATACAATTTTTCTTTTTCAGTTGCGACCGCAGTAATGCATATGAACTGAGATCATTTTACTAGAAAGATTGCACCGCATTTTACACGACCGTTCAGATCGCGAATGAAGCGGACTCACGGTAATCAGAATCAAAGGAAACAACCATCAAGCGCTTATCTTTGACACTTGAGTCAAGATTTGGAGAAAGCGCCAAGTTGTCGATCATGGTGGTAGGAGCAATCCTGCGCATGAAGAGAATTTGATACTCCTGAGGCAGTGACCAAACCGCCAAATGAAAAGAAATCGGTCTCAAAGGCTACCAAACAGGTTCATCAGAGTAATCGATTCTTATAAGATGCTAGAGGAAAATCCCAGCAGTGTAGCGCGATGCTCGAGCTTTGCTAAATTTCAGTCAACAACTAACTGGCACCTCAGAAACCAAGCAATTAAGTCACGACTCACGACTCACGACTCACGACTCACGACTCACGACTCACGACTCACGACTCACGACTCACGACTCACGACTCACGACTCACGACTCACGAGTGAACAGACCGGCCGGCACACTTTGCCTCATCTCAAGCACACGGCGTACCTGGAATTCTGGATATGTAGGATAAAAATCAGGCTAATTGACAGGTCGGATGAAACACTCACAAGGACATCTCGCCTGTGTCATGACCGACGTTGCCGTTGTATGGATGAATGCACATCCTCCGACGGCAGACAATCTAAAGTGCATTGTCACAATGCACTTTAGAGCCATGGACTGACACCCGGAGTATGGAGCAAAACTACTCCGTACTCACCGATGAGCCTCCTGTCGCAGAAGTTTCGGAAGAAGGGTTCACTCACCATTAGGCGTTCACTTTCTTCGACAAACAGATACATAGGTATCAGATATCTGTCAACAACGTCGATTCATCGCGAGGCTCAGGGGACATAGCCACTCAATCGGAACATCAGACGCACAAAAACGCGGATAAAATTGGTGTATGCATCTACTTGTGCTCGGAGGATGGGGGTTTGAAATTGGAATCCACCTTTTCGAAACTTCTGCGGTTCAATTGAGGTTCATGATAAATTCTGGTCCCAGTTTCACTTGTCTCAGTTCAACAAAGATAAATGCAGCGCAACATGCGCCGTGAAAACGTGTGTCAGTAAGTAGCAGTCGATATGAAAACTCAAAATAGCACCGAGAGTATAAAGTTGTAAAGTTGCGAATGATTGGGCCGCTAGCGGCTTAACTTCTAAAGGCAGCATTCTTTGTGATGTACTCCGTACTCCGTACTCTGAAGAAACATAGGCATGTACACACTCCCATACATACTCGGCGATATATATAATCTTCAACCCCGTCTCATCGTCGTGCCGTTCCCTTCTTCCCCTTTCCGCTAGCGCGGCTGGGGTATCACCGGGGTATGTATGATCTCAATTAGGCTCGGTGTGAGAGTGCAGTTAACTCTAAGCATGTGTTGCTGAAGGTACATTCGGTATATACCTTGAGTAGGTATGTCCAAGGACGGCAAGAAGATGTGCATACATACATCAATTGACAATGATCATACATGATACTCATGGAAATTGAAGGGGGAGAAGCTGCAGGGCTTCTGCCAAAGTCGGATGTCGCAGACGATGATGCAGGCTACCTACCTTGAGCAGAGTGACAGAGTCCAATGAGTCAAGCTTGAAGCGACATTTCCAACTTTGCAAAAGAACGAGTGTTTCATCTGGGATGCATCATTCATATATAATGGCCCGTGTTGTTCTAGCCTTGGGCACGAGAATCTCTGTGAGTCTGTTGTGCACAATCTGAATCAAGTCTTGGCATTGTTACTTGTATTACGAACCGATCAGACCAACGCTCTAAAATCATACCAACCAACGTCAGTTTGATCTCTTTTTCCTGCCCATTTACAATGTTTCTCTATTCTTGTAGATCACCATCAACGTTCGTCGATTTGACCTAACAAGCACCGCAGATCATGAAGTTTCAAGCCGTCACCACCTTCCTCGTGGCCGCTTTGCCCACCGTATTGGCCGTGGACTACACCTTGACATGTGCTCGTACGATGGTAACAGGTAATCGTACCGACGAACAAGTCTTGGCATCCTTCACGAAACTGTACGAAAATATCTGCCTCAACTATTTCGACTGCGGACTCACATCTGCACCCACGTTGAGTGCCGGAGGTGTTGAGGTCGACGGAATCTGCGTTAGCTGCAAAGTCGGCCTAGCCGAAAGTACATTTGGCGACTGTGTGATGGCTCCCATCCCCGATAATTGAAGATTGGTAGCCCGAGATCATTTGGCCTAGAGAAATGGTTGAGATGGGGGATTGTCCGAGTCCGTCAGTCTGGAATGATACGCGTCGTTAGTTTGCTTTGCTTCTTAAGTTCTTTGTTATTCTCTTCGATTTCGACTTCAAATTTACAACCCACACAAAGTCTGTCTCCTGAGTCATATGGTGTACCAGCAAACATTTTCCTGATATTATATTCGACGCCTGTTTTTCCATTCATTGGTTCTGTGAACGTAGTGTAGAGAGAACGTGTCTCCCGGCTTGCGATAATGCGATAGAAATTGAACGGTAACCCCAGAGCTCACCGTCCACGTACCTTGTCAGGACTCAGTCCCGTTGGCTTTTTAGTTATCAAGATTCAAGTGGACCTCTGTTCTTTGGACCCATGCAGAATCAAATTCGCAGAAATATTACGTTTGCAGTTCCGTAACCATTCGCTGAGATGATGAGTGATGACCTGTTTGGAAACACTGAGATCCAACGGCCGGCGCCAAATTCGCGACAGTGGGTTCATTCATCCGGCGTAATGTCCACTTGAAAAGGGACAAAGCCATCCTAGTCCCAGGTAAACCTAGCGGAGGTCTATGAGAAAAAAAAGGCGAACTCTGTTGGGCCTGAGTTCCGAGTCCTTCGACTCCGCCAAAATACTGTGCGAAGTAGCTGACCAAACTGTACACAGTTCGTGTGAGCCGCCCGGCGCCCGGGGTGAGGCAATGTCTGTTTATTTGGCATAAAACAAAAGCTGGGGTGCATGATGATTTGATAGGATCAGAGATCTGTGGACTGCAGAGTTGGCGTGATGAATGACGGGTAATCGGGGCAGAATAAGATGGTCCGTCTTGGCCTACTCTTTTCCGGACCTCCGGTACCTAGTCCAAATTCCGAGTCTATAGATTCAGAAAGAAATAAAATACGACTTCTCCTCTCGGCCTCTTTTGAGTATTTCCATTTAAACTTCCGACCCACTTTTCTCAACTTCTCTCAGACAGTGAGGCTGCCTCCTGTTTATCTTTTGTGAGATCTTCATTGAGTCATTGACACTATTCACTTGTTCATCACAGTCGCTTATCTATCCAGCGCATTGGTAACTCTAGTTTGACAGACCACCATGAAATTATCCGCAGCTACCGTTCTCTCCATGGCCGCCGCGCCAGCCCTAGCCGGCGATGTTCGAGGGAATACAGGCTACGGCTACATCCTCTCATGCTCTCGCAGCATGTACAAGGGGAGCAATGCTCAAAGCTAGGCATTCTTTCACGATTCTGGCGGTATGAATCGGCGCCTTGTCATGCATAAAGATAGTGTAACCATCGAGCATGGTTGGGAGGTATTCCTCAAGGTGATCACAGTAAACCGCGCTTGTGACGCCGCCTCTCTTCGAGTCGGGGTCCCCCGGGAGGACGAGGAGAGGACCCCAATTTCCGTAGCGAATTGCACCCCCAAACCGTAAGGATATGTCGGGGTTTCTTCTGTTTCGCTTGTACTTAATTGAACTCGGTTGCTTTCGAGCCTAGAATGAGCTCATTACGCTGCTTGGAACCCGAGTTATTGTAATCACAAATTCAAGGTGCAATTATGGCCGACAGGGCGACAAATCTACTCCTGGGTCTGTCCATCGCCGCGCTCAACAGCGCATTCATCTGTCTATAAAACACGACGAAACTACGCAAGAGGCTTTTCAAGCCACTTGAGCGCGAACTGAGCTTTTTTTTAAAGACATTACCTTTTCTCAAAAATGGGCGTTGCGCGGCTTGGCGATGCGTGACTCCCCTTGCCTCGAGGTATCGTGCGATTGTCTCCATAGAAACATGAGGAGCGCATGTTTCTTGAAGCTCTTTGGTGGTAGTGAATGACTCTTAATTTATGTTCATCTGGAAGTGTCGCAAATCGTTTTTTGTTAGCTTGGTTGGGTGCCCTCGCCCTTTTGGTGAGATCCCCCAATCTTGGGTAGTGAACCGTTTTTTGATGCCATAAAAGAGGCTTAGGAGAATACTCTCGTCACTAGCGATCTGCTTGGTCGATTTACCTGCTGTTAAGGCTAAGTAGACGCGCTCCCTAGTGCATGCCGTCAAATGTTTTTTGAATGGCTTCAAAGGGCGTGGTGTTGTAGCCATGGCTGCTCGAAGATGATGGGTTAGTTTGTGAATGAAGCTAAATGAAAAAGTATTTATAGGACGGAGCCACCCCTCCTCACCTAAAATCTTTCCTTCCTTCACAACTCCCAACTCCGACTGCAGAACCCGTTCGATACCGCAAAAACACCCACCCACCACCCAGAGCTTTTCGGTCTCCAACGACCACTGCCTCTCAGCCACGATTCGAACCGTCACGACAGGTCAACAGCCTTCTTTTTTCTTTCTTTTTATATGTCACGTCATTCTCCTGTTTTTCTTTTTTCCTTAATTGTCCTTTGGAGCATTCGAGCACGGAGCTATTTTGTGCTAGGGGGGAAGGCATCGGCCGGAATACGTTGTCCCTCTTTTTCCCACTGGGTTTTTTCAGAGGGACAACAGGCGCTTTTGTTTTCTTGGAATTTAAGATTTGTCTATGTTCTTAATTGTATCTTAGAGAGCCTATGTAGGGGCCTTTCTTCTTCCCCGCACGATAGGCCTGCCAACGGCCTGGGGCACTCTCTCACAGTCCCAGGCCAGAGGCACCTCCGGGCGCCGCTGGTCGGAAGCTGGTCCTGCGAAGAGCCGCCACAACGACTCTCGCTATCAGACCTTCCCCAGCCCCCGGCAGACCCACATACGGCTCACACCGCCCAAACACGCATTTTGACAAAACCAGTTCTGCATCAATGTTGGCGTAGTGAATAAATTAACGCGTCGCGACGAAAAGTGGGGAAATTCTCGTTGTTATTTTATTGGGGTCACCGTACCTAATCCGGCAGTGCGAGCGAAATCGCGGGGCGAATCAAGCGTTTGGCGGCCCGAGGGAGTGAGTTGCGTCTGGTTGTTTTGCGACGAAAAATCACAACAAAAGTTCGTACATAGATTCTTCTTGCACGGTGACCTCCTATTATTTTCTTAGCTTTCTTTTTTACATGTTTTCCTCGCTTTCACTTTTATCGAATTACTCGTACCTACTAATTCCGGATTGTCAAAGAAATACTCTCTTGGCCAACCACCACTTCACACTGGACGCCCATCAATCTATCCGCGTACTCTAGCATGGGCCTCTAGCAGCCTGATGAGGTTTTAACAGAGCCACATAAAAGAACAACAACAGCCATGTGCTTTGTAAGGTCCCCGTTGTATCCTTCATCGCTTTCATGAACTTATCTTATCATCCGCCATCCGACCGTGTCACGTGACCCATCAAATGCTGCGATGGCATCGACAAGCCCGCAGTGGCTACGATTGCCGGGACGGCTGGTGCGAGAAATTTATGGCGGCACTACATACATAGTACATATGTACATACAATATACCTAGCACGTGCGATGCAGATTGTATGTTACAACTTACGGAGTACATGTACATAGCTAACTAACCCCTGCTCTGCGTTCGAGACAGACACATGCCAGTCATGCACGCGGCCATAAGCGTGTACCTACGTCATAGATGCATGACGCTGCCAAGGCTCTTGGAGTTCACCTGTCAGTGTCAACTGGGTTAAGCCCCAGGGCGGAGATGGACGTGCGGCAAAGTAGCCGTCTTTTCTTTGCTTCTCTCCCTTTCCTTTTTGAATTCTTTTTTCTTCTCCTGTACATGTCCTTTTCTTAGGGAATAGGTTGGACCACGATCGTTTTTTTTTTTGTTTTTTTGTTTTTTGTTTTGCATAAAATTACCATAATAATACTCAAGAGAGGATACGAATACTCGAGAAAGAAGGAAGAAGGTTGTAAAAAAAGAACAGAGAAAGAAGAACCCCGGCACAGGTAAAGAAACAACAAAGAGAAAAAGACAATGCTTCTATAATATTATGAATCACCCGCACATGCCCCCGCCTCTTTGTGAGTCACTCCGCCACACTGATGTTCGCCAATGTCTCACCTAGAGACGTTTGCCGTTCATGCAGCCCCCACCTCATAATGGCGGACTCACCTTTTTCTGAATTTCTGGGCTCACACTAAACCATCGTACAGAGACAGAGCCGAAACAATGGTCTCGTCGCGCTTGCTCCCTTCTTTAAACTCCTCCAGGTCGAGGGATCCATTCTCGTCCTTGTCCATCATGCGGAAGATTTTGCGGACGCGTTTCTCGGGGGTATCTTCGTCTTCGGGTAGTTTGACCATGGAGCCGACCTGTGCGCATACGTTAGACGGTTCGTTCGACTTGCCTGTTCTTTTTTCGTCTGCCATGTATCTTCGTGCGTTTCTGTCCGGTGGACTACTTGGACTGGGAAGATGGACGCTAGCCGCTGACTTACCATTTTGTAAATCGCCTCCACGATCTGCAACATCTCATCGTAGCTTATCTTGCCATCCCCATCAATGTCGTAGAGCTGAAACGCCCAGTCCAACTTATCCTCCATCCTGCCTCGGCTCGTAACGCTGAGGGCACAAATGAATTCTTTGAAGTCGATGCTGCCCGACTTATCCGTATCGAACACATTGAAGACGTAGTCGGCAAAGGAGCTCGGATCGCCAAAGGGGAAGAATTGTCGGTAGATTTTCTGGAACTCCTCTTTGCTTAGCATGCCGGAGGGGCAGTCCTTAAGAAATCCTATGTCGGTTAGCGATTGTGAAACTTGATTGAAACAAATGTACCGTCCACCGCAAGAGTGGTCAGTCCGCGACAGGCAGTATTTTTGGCGCAGCGCCTCATAGCGACTGGAGAATAGGAGCGCCGGCGCAAGCTGTATAGTCGGTCCGAGCGACTCGAGTACGTGTCGCGAAGCAAACACAATAGGAAAGAAACCAAGGGCAAATGAGCAACTCTGATCGTACGTACCCTTGTACCATTGCTGAAGCTCCTTCTTATCAAAATGCGTGGATTTTTGCAGCTCGACCAGCTGATCCTGTGAGAGCTTCGACTGTCTATGGCACACGAGGTTAGCCCATATAGATGTGGCCTAAGACCACGACAACGTATTCTCATGGGGCTTGTTGTTGTTGTTGTTGTCGCATCGCAATTCACGTAAGAGGGGCACCCCTCGATTCACGCGAGGCAACGGCGCGGGCTCCCCCATCCTGTATGATGACGCTTCGGGCAATTGGATGCTATGTGGTCTTACGATTTTCCCATCTTCCTCGCGCAGGTGGATGAAGGGCGACAATGCGCACGATGGAGCAGCAGCGCGGCAGTCCCGACAAGGCCAGCGATATGATGGGGGGACGGGGCTCCGCGAGAGAGACAAGGGGCAAGGCGACAGACGAATGCGTCACTGTCACTGGTGGCAGATGATTCGACAGGGAGGTTGAGGGCGTATGAGCGGCGATGGTAGCGCTGGACAGGGAAGATCAACAGCGGCGTGAAAATGCGAGGGCGTGACGGCGTGACGGCGTGACGGCGTGACGGCGTGAATCTCGGCGGTGAGGCAGTCGTGCGGATTCGGGATGCGGGATGCGGGATCGAGCGGCCGGAGGAGGGGCTGTGGTCTCAAGTATGGAGCGGGAGAATGCGTGCCATGCGTCGCACACTGCGGCCCGCTTCAGGATGAAATGGGAACGGCGGAAGAAGGATGATGAGAAGATTACTGGAGTTGGAATCAGCGTCGGGTGTTGAAGGTGATGGAAGCCGAGGACGAGAGAGATTACATCAATGATGTTGGATGGGCGGACAAGAAGGGCAATGACGAGCCGAGAACTGAAGACTGGGCAGACTTGGCAGACTGGGCAGACTGGAAAGGATGGCCAGGTTCGGCTGCACCGTGGAAATGGGGCCCGCAATGGGGCGCTGTTCAGTGCTGCGCCTGCGCTGTACGGAGCAACTGTACGGAGCACCTCAGACTCGAGGGAAGCCCGGAGAGAGATGGGGACATGGGGTAAATGGGTGCCACTGATTGGGCGAATCATGGGGAGCAGGGTTACGCACTGACATCAGTCATCTGGCCGCCAAGGCAAGGCTGCACTGCGGAGGGTCCAGCGCCATCGGCGGGGCCTGCACACATTTGCAGACACCTGCAGCCGCCTGCGAGATCGCCGAAGCTGCCTGGAAGACGCCTGGAAGGTCTCAGCAGCACGTTTCCGGAAGTTGGAACATGCATCGCGATAATGCACGCCCATACATCATACGTACCTATGTACCTAGGTATGTATGTATGTACGTATGCACACATGTATACATATCCCGCACATCACGAACACACACATGCCGGTACCTACGCATACATAGGTACATACATACATCTACTCCGTAGCCATCCCATCTCCCGTTCGCCTGCAGGGTCAAGCGGGATACGACCCAGCGCGCCCAGAGACAAACCCACCGGTTCTATGTGAAAGAAGCAAAAACGAAAACAAAAAGAAAGAGGAAAAGACCACACGTCCCGCCGGCGATGCCTGCAGCCGGGCCGGGGGGATATGCACATACATACCCTTAAATGCGCGTTTGGGGTTCACGCAGGGTTCGGGTCCTCGGAAGTGTTTGCACGGGTGAAGCCGAAGCACCTTGACAGATGACTTGCGTTGCTCCACTGTGTACAGAGATGTATGTTTGCCATCTTCATCTTCATCTAGGTATCCTTCCCCGGCTCACAAGCACAAGCCCAGTAACAAACAGATGCACACGCGAATAATGTCTGCGTACTTCCAGGGCTAGCGCAGAGTCCTACCACAACGGCCGCACCGAAGCCGTCTTGATCTTGATTCTCGTTGCTGCATGCCCATTGCCACCCGTCCGTCCCTAATTCTCGTCGTCCTTGGGAATCGAACCCTGGCACGAATGACGTGGGGACGGCTACAGGTTGTAACGAGATATGTAACGCAAGCCGACCAGGCCTCATGATGGAATCTTTTGCCTCTGTATTCGGCGTCACAGTCCCAGAGTTAATCTGGTGCTACCTAGATGCCCTTTGTGGAAAGCCTGGTCTGCCATCTTTCTTCTCCCGCAGCAAGCCTCTCGGATATTGAAGCACAGTAATTCCATGCGCTCATCCAGAGAACCAGGTTTCTCTTTTCGGGGCATCAACGCTACCTGCCATTTTTGCAAAATAGTCAAATTCAAGCCTCTACTTCTGCAACACCGCCCGCCCCTGTCCTACGCAACTAAAATCGCCTCATGATATCGCCCAAAACAAGGAAAAACTGAAATGAAAGCCCGAGACTCCATCAGAAGCACAAACAAGCTGTACACACAAGAACCATGAAGAAAGAAATGCGCACATCCTCCCCATGCAGAAGCAATCGCCAAACGTCACCCGCATTACTACCCCAGCCAGCCGCCAGCCAACAAGAGTTGCCACGGAACCTTCACTTCAACATCGCCAAATCGCCGCATCCAAGCCAAAAGAAGAAAATCATCGCTATGCAAAGACAGCCCACCTCGTCCATGCGTCCCGCTCATCCCGCCCATCCCGCCCATCATCCCACAACAGCCTTGGTACTCAAACTCTCCAAAAACCCCCCCAAATCATCCTTCGTCACCTCCACAACGCAGTGATCGAAGCTGTCGATTCGAACCCGCGCATTCGTCTCCGAAATGACTTGCTGGAACGCACTCCCGAATTTATTCAGCCCATATCCCCTCTCCCGTTCTGTCTCTTCTCCCTCTCCCTCCGACTCCCCCGACTCCTCCTCCTCCTCCTCCGAGTCTGAGCCCCCAGACTCCGTCTCAGCGTCTTCTTCCTCATCGTCACCAGCTGCTCTCTTTGCAGCACGTTTCTCTGCCGTAATTTTCTCCTTGGCCAGTCGCGCCGCCTCCTTGGTTTTGGTCCGGGCTTCCTTTTCAGCTTTTCGGCGCTTCGTGGCTTCGCGATGCAGAAACGTCGTGTCGGGGCCACCGCCTCCGCCTGTGCCGACGACAATGTACACGCTGCGTTTTTCGTTTAAGCTCGCCACAACGAGGGGTGTGCCTCGTCCGCCTTGTGATAATTTGCCGTGTGAATCGCGCTCTTGCTCCGCGAGGGCTTCTCCTATCCAGAGAGCGAGTTTTGTCAGTGCGGCGGGGTGGGTGAAGAGAGTGACGTCGGGGCCGTCTTTGACGACACACATGCGGAAAGCGCGGAGGTGTTTGATTTGTTTCTTGTTGATTAGGGAGGTACCGGTGCGGTAGATGGCTCGGTGGAGGAATTGGGCTGTTGGGAGGCCGGCTTTGAGGCAGTCGATGCTAGTGGGGAGGGGTTAGCATTAGTATCTTGTGCTGTGTTGGTCAGGACAGGGTGGGAAAAGAGAAGAGAAGATAATGGGTGGTGGGAGACCAGAGGGGTCAAAGGGCCAACAAGAGGGGGAAAAAGGAAAAAAAAGGAAAAGGGGCAAAAATGCATACTTCTCCAACGCATCGTAGGCTTCCCAAAACCTCCCAACCCATTCCCCCGTCTGAGCCCCAAACTCAACCTCCTCTTCCACATCACCATCTCTCCCCAGCTGACTACTTCCCCCCGCCGTGGACGCATCCCCCGACTGAATCTGCTTTCCCACCTCAAGCAACGCCCCGATCACGACCCCAACATCCTGCGCACTCAATGTAGCACGCCACCCCCAACTGCGCACGAAACCCCATCCATCCTTTGCGCCTGCCCGGTCCTTATCATCTGTATCTACAGCCGGAACCATCTCCTCCAGATTGTACAGCGAGCCATACTTGAGAAGCTTAGCCCGCAGCTCCCGCTTGAGCATCATATCCATGTGCGTATAGCTCTGCTTGCACTGCGCCAGGCTAACCCCCATCTTGGCAAGTAGCTTATGTAGGCGCTTAATGCCCGTCTCGCTCCAGGTTTTAAGCCGCGAGAAGAGATACGGCGAGTGTAGCATACTATCGTATAGACTCCAGTGGCGAATCAGCAAGAACCGCGGCTCGGGGGATAGTCGAATGCTTGTATCTTCTGGGTTTCGAGCCGTGGTGGGAATCACGCCCGTGTGTTCGGGGATGACGCGGCCGTTGGTAATTTCGGGGGGGTTGAGACGCCGGACTTCGTCGCGGAGGAGTTGGCGGAGTCTTGCGCCGCGGAGGCCCATCCAGCCAGAGGGTCGGCTGGTGTCGTTGGCTCGCACGGGGGCTGCTATTCCTGCTGAGGAGCGGCCGTAGAGTTCCATGGCCGAGACACCGACAATGGTGAGCCAGAGGAGATCGTTGTCTTCGCGGCCGAGCTCAGAGGCTAGGGAGTACATCATGGAGGAGATGGGCTCGGAGAAGGAGGACCCCATTTTGTAGTACTTGTGGAGGATTGCTTCTTTCTCTTGACGTAACCGGATGAGTCGCCGTCGTAGGGTGCGAGCTGATGGCGCTGGGGGTTCTTGGGCGGCTGATGGGGGGTCCATGGGATCGCTCCAAAGGGCAGCATCGGGGCCTCGAAGGGTTACGAGGCCTCTTTGGGTAGGCCTTCTTGGTGAATCAATATGACTTGACTAGTCGCAATGTTAGCTTGGAGGGGGAGGAAATTGAAAGTTGAGACGGGGGTCGTACAGAGTTGCTTCGCCGCCGTTGATGCGGCCGAAGCTCATCGTCACTAGACTCATCCTCGTGATCATCTGACCAGCTTTTCCTCTTTTGACCAGCCCGCGATGGCGGAGAACCTAGTGTGTCATCCTCCTCCTCATCCTCATCTGAAAGTCCCAAGTCGCCCGGGTCATCGCCAACATCTGGCATATCCACCAACGCCATGTACGCCTCGCGCTCTTTTCCCAGTTCTTCTTCAATATCGCCGTCATCAAACACCACAATGCCTCCGCGACCTGACTCATACGCGCGACCGACTTGCCCACCATCAATGCCTACCGGTGTGCGTGACTGATACGAGTTGCCGTCTCCATCCGAGGACCCTTCCAGTGGGTATCCCCCGAAAACATTGCCCAGATTCCAAGGCCGGTGTGCGTCAATGACCCAGACTTCCACACCGCTGTACGGTGTTTCTTCTCCGTCGGTCTCGAGACCCAGCAGCGGCCCTAGATCCACCATGCCTCCCACACCCAAGCACACCACAACGCCTCCACTGCCGCCTTGGCTCTCCATCATGGGCATGACGAGCTGCTTTCCGGCCTTTTCCAGGTCGCTATATCCCGCCACAGGCTGGATCTTGTGCGGTATGTAGTCATGCTTGAGCAGGCGCGTAAGAATGCGGCACCCGCACAGAGCATCGGGTTCCAGGGCGACCAGAATGAGGACAGGCGGAGACAGCGTATGCCGCGTGCTCTGGAGGTGAGTGTATAATTTCGATATTAGCGATCGTGGTAGGTACATGGCCGCGAGGTTCTACAAGACAGCGTCTCTTCGGCGTTTGCCAGTTCATGGAGCTGGAGAAGCAAGTCAAGGGTCGAGAAGGACGCGGTGGGAGGTACGGCGCGATGGCGGAGTCGATGGCGGTTATTAACAAGGTACAAGCCTCGTATCCATGTATATCTGTTGCGGTGGAAGACACGACGCAGCGCTGTGGCTGTGAAGGGGGCCCCAAATCAAAAACAAATGCTTGGATATGTTGTTATTGAAGCATAGAGGCGAACTTGAAGTGCTCATGGGTCAGGACGCGTTGGCAATAAGAAACGCGCCACGCCCAAACTCCACCGGTCGCGGATGACAAAAACGCGACCCGGTGCAAGAGTAGCGGCGAAAGTGGTGTGGCTTGTCCCGAGGTGTCATCGGTGGGCCCTGTGGCGCTGTCACGGAACAGAGACCCACTTGTCAGTTTATCGCCTTGCAAGTTTGCCATCAATGATCATCTTGTCTGGTACCTCAGGTACCTAGTATATACATACATAGCAGTACCGGATGTAGAAATGAAAGTATTTATAGGGCGTAGCCACACCCTCCTCACCTAGGAACCTTTCTTCCTTCACAACTCTCAACTCCGATTGCAGAACCCGTTCGATACCTCAAAACCAGATTTCACTCAGTCAACCCTTTTTTCTCGAAATCTCTTTTAGCTGCATACTTGTTTCCCACCATTCTTCACGCAAACCTTCACAATGGCTCCAGCACAATGGCTCCAGCCACGAGAACCACCAAGTCCACGAAGGGCTCCGAACTCGGTTCTGCCCCCGGAGCGGAAGTCCCCTCCCAAGCTGGGACCTGCGTTTCCAACTCCCCCTCCACCGTTGCTCCCACCTTGATCCTCCAGCAGGTCGAGCTCATGGAGCTGCAGACACGGGTTATCCAGGCCGAGGCCCGTCGCATGGCCGCTGAGGCGGACTGCGCAGAGGCTGAAGCTAGGCTCTGATTCGTGCAGGGGGCCCCTGCTCTTCCGCCAGCGGACGCTGCTGGCTCACTCGGTGAGCATTTCTCCCTCCTCGTCCGTACCATCGCTCGAGAACTTGCTGGCGTGTCCGTCGAGGACATCGACGACGTCCGCACCGGGAAATTTGAGCCGTGGAACCTGATTCGCCTCCACCCGGTCCGAGGCCAGCGTCCCTCCGACAATGAGGGTTTGTCCAGCGTCGACATCTCGTCTGGACACTTCACTGTGAAAAGGAAGACCCATTTGCCCTCAAAGTACACCAGCGACCCCTTGATATTTGTCAACTCGTTCTCGAACTACATCTATGTGCACCACCGCCTCTTTGGCAGGGAGCACCCGGACGTGGTGATCGCCCAGGTCCGATTCCTGAGCTACATCACCGAAAAGGGCCAGTCCTTCGTCTGGTCCGAGTGCCTTGACTACGCGATGAAGCACTTCGATGTTGGACGCTGCTGGCTCACTCGGTGAGCATTTCTCCCTCCTCGTCCGTACCATCGCTCGAGAACTTGCTGGCGTGTCCGTCGAGGACATCGACGACGTCCGCACCGGGAAATTTGAGCCGTGGAACCTGATTCGCCTCCACCCGGTCCGAGGCCAGCGTCCCTCCGACAATGAGGGTTTGTCCAGCGTCGACATCTCGTCTGGACACTTCACTGTGAAAAGGAAGACCCATTTGCCCTCAAAGTACACCAGCGACCCCTTGATATTTGTCAACTCGTTCTCGAACTACATCTATGTGCACCACCGCCTCTTTGGCAGGGAGCACCCGGACGTGGTGATCGCCCAGGTCCGATTCCTGAGCTACATCACCGAAAAGGGCCAGTCCTTCGTCTGGTCCGAGTGCCTTGACTACGCGATGAAGCACTTCGATGTTAAAGTCAGCACCATCCACGACGCCGACGAATGGCAGGAACACCCCAGAGCCTGGACCGAAAGCTACTTTACTACGAACCATGCGCTGCCGGTACCTTCCTCGTCCACTTCCCAGAAGCGACAGCGATCCAACACCACAGGAGCCTCGTCGTCTTCCTCACCCAACGACGCCACCTCGATTTGCCGACAGTTCAACCAGGCGGTCTGTAGGTTCCAGGGTTGCGCCCGACGCCACGAACGTTCTACCTGCGGGAGCACAACCCACGGCAGCCGGACATGCCCCCGGACCTAGGACTCCGCGCGAGGAATCCCACCCCTCCCAATCGCTGTAGCTTCTGGAAAGTGGTTGAGGAAGGTACCGGCAGCGCATGGTTCGTCGTAAAGTAGCTTTCGGTCCAGGCTCTGGGGTGTTCCTGCTGCATCAGCCTCTGCGGCATCCAAGTTTGGCAGAAGCCCTGCTTGTCAGTGCTGCCCCCCCTTAAATTTTGAAAGAGTGTGTAACTCCTATGACATCTTGAATGCACCTTCTCGTCCATTAAGATATACCCAAGGTCTCGGCTAAACCTCCCATTTATAAGTGAGGGCGGGACTTGCCGCTTTCGCCCGAACTCGGAGGTTCGATATGATCTGCAGTGCTGCACTCTTTAACTTAAAATTTAAACCGAGCTGGAGCGGACAATGTGCCGGTGATTGCTGCCCCCGCCGCGCTGCCAGAACGTCTAAAGACTCAAGAGGAATAAGGTATATCACAATAAGCCTATAAGGTAGGGTTAAAAGTGCTGTCTTCAAATAGCGGCTTAATCATTTGCATTTTTCTTCATAAATGCGAATGCGCATCTGGTGAGTACATAGTGCCACTGCCATGAGAACGTGTGCCGCGTGCGTCAGTGAAGGTCAGTCAGTATTAGCCGCTATGAAGCCAGCTCTGACTTCACCCGTGACCCTTGGTCTTATTCTGACAATCAGCATGAATTGTTACAAGGGGATATCTCAGATTAGCAGCGCGGCCTTGCCGCCTCGGCGTCTTGTGCTGGAAGCGGACGGCATTTTAGTCTTAAAACTCCCTCGGCCCGAAATCCACGATATTCGAATGGCCCTTGAACTATCTCTTACTTTGAATTTTCACACAGCATTGCGCAATGCGAATGCGGAGTTTCTGGGCGGCTCGTGCGACTTCAGCCCTTTTCTCGGGCGAGAGCCCTCAGTCCGTCGCCCCGAAAAGAATTGTCTGTCGTCCGGCCGCCGGCGTCGGGTGCTTAGCTAGTATCGCATTCGCAGAGTATAAAGGGGCTCGTACAGCACAAACCAGTGGCCATACGGCTGCGCCAGTGCGCCTGCTCTTTTGTGCAACAGCTAGCATCCATACGACGGCACGTCGAATCGTCGATCGTGACGCAGGGGGGATTATCGGAGATATCCTTGTGAGCGCTTCATCAGGCTTGTGATTAGCCTGACTTGCAGTGATATGGTACCTAGATCAGATTCGCAAGGTTTCATCAATCCAAAATTCCGCAATTCGATGGCGTTTCAGCTGAATCCATGCCTAGTTATTTGTAAGTTACGAATACATACTTGCATGGAATACAGATCAGCGGATGACGTTGCAGGCGGTGTTGAACAAGAAGTTCTAATCAGGGGACTCGTCGCCTCGTGGACCTCGCGGGCCTCCTCGTACTATGAATGCCACTGCGTCCGAGAACGAAGTGGCATGGTGAATCGTGATTCATAGCCATCTGACAGAAAGTCAGAAACGTGGTAATTAGTAATTACACATACATGTCCCTGATACGGGCTTTTCCGCTCATCTAAGGTTATCTTCAATTGACTCTTCTCCGAGGAACAATGCCTGAGGCGTCTTGAAACTTCCATCAACTGGGCAGGCGGCGAACACCTGAAAACTCCGAGCGCATCACATTCTCATGTACTCCGCCGAGACGTGTTCATATTGGTAGGAAGTCTGAAAGTACCGGCTAAACCCCATGGAACTACTAATAGTAGTTCCATGGGGTTAGTCTACTATTTCAACGCCTCCGGATTAGAGATGAAAATATCGCACCGGCATTGAATACTACAGGAGAATGAATAATTCCTTCAACGGAAAGGTACAGCTGAAGATTAGTTTCTCACCGGCGGCCCTGCCAAATGGCAAACAGCCCGGTCAGCTTCCGATAACGTGGTATTGATGGTCCCGAGACACGGCTCGCAACTCAGTCTTCCTCCCTACCTCAGTGATTCAGTCACGGTTCAAGGTTGATTTCTATATGATCTCGTCCTCTTCCCTCAGTGTCAAGTGAATTCCTCTGCATCCTCCACCTCTTCTTCTCCATATCAAACAGTTCAGCTCAAATAGGCCAGAAGTATGCAACTCGGCTCTTTTTTCGTCAACGCCCTCATGGCGTCTCTCACTATGGCCAACTACGTACCCTCGGACCCCAAGACTTGTTTTGAGGACCAAGGAAATCGCAAGAGGAATTTGGGGCAGAGAGAGGCGGAGAACCAGCTCTACCCACGGACCGCCATGGGGGGCAGTATCAAGAGGCAATTCTTGGGAAGACGAGGACCCTGCCTTGATTGCTGCCGCAGCGCTTTAATGCTTTGCCAAGCGGCTTGTCAGGCTCGATACTCGGGTCCTGGTGCGGTCAGTTTCAAGTTTTTTTCACCTAACCCTCTTCTTTTTGGGCGTTCCGTGTTGCATCGCTAAAACTTTTCATTTTTTGCCGGTTCATTATAGGCATTCTGGCAACTGGCCGCTTGTCAAAGCGGCTGTCAAGCCTCGGGCACCGCCTGCGTGGCTGCTTGCTACAATCTCCCTGAGTAGATGATTGTACTAGAACTTCAGGTGTCGCGGGGGTACATATCTACATGGATTGTGACTAGCGCCGATGATTTGTGGCTTGGAATGACGAAATTCTCAACTCAAAACACCATAATCAGCTATGGTTCTCAAATTATAAATAGATCTATGGAGGAGTCAGGACTCAGTTCTCCCCCCAACCTTAAGGTGCCTGCTCTATCATCTAACTATACCAGGGCTTCATGTGGCATGTCTGAGGTTCGGAATGCTCTCCCCTCTGTTTCCTGCTAAATGCTTCAAGTAAGCCAGTAAGCTCTTCTAACTGTACACTTGGTGACTCGTACAGTTTTGTTCCTTGCGTTTGTTGTTGCATTTGTGTTTTGTCTAATGCGCTGTGAAGGGCACCAACGACCATGCCACGCAAAGAAAAAAGGCGTAGCGGAGCGAGATGAACGTAAGCTTTTGGGTGGTGTGAATAACAATTCCCGTCAGACATAGCGCCAGAACAACGGTCTGCAACAGAACTAGAGATACTTGATTTGGAATCAGCGGCTGGATTCATTAGCTCTGAGAGCTTCTTGACGAGAAGCAGTTTCTGAACGAAATTAGAAACCTAATGAATTTGAAGCAGGCCGATTTCACATAATCTTTAGAGTAGCCGGTAAACTTGTTTGGCGAATAGTCAAGCAGATAATCACGGATTAGCAAGTTCTTTGGTTGCTTAGAGTCATGGCCAACCTCGCATGCTGCCGACTGCGACTTCTCGACTACGTATTAGATCGTAGAGTGACGTGCTTTCAATAACCGCACTTCAATGGATCTCTTTCTTATCGTGGGCTGATCTCTGCAATGCTTGGTATTCAAGTACCAGTGAAGGAACAGAGGGAAGTATTGTAGAAGAGTCTTCCGAGCTCACGATTATCTACCGCGCCTGAGCAGCTCTGCTGACTTCCGACTACACGACTGCGACGAAGAACTGTCCGAGTGAATGGCTTAGACAAATGGCTAACTTCGTTCGACGCAGCATTTAAGGTCAGTTTTACCTTCGAAAGGCATAGCCCTTCTATGGCATCGTAATACGCCATCGTACGCTGTCGCGTTGTAGAAATGTTGACTACATTGTTGTCAAAGTTTGGAGTGTCTGCCACTACTCCTGGAGGCTTTCCCATTGCCCTAGTCCAGAATTAAAGCCACTGAAGGCGCGTCGTGAGTCGTGGCTCGTTTCAGCCAAGTTCACCATGATCGCCTTGGCAGAAGGCATGGTCATTTTGTAGAAAACTTTCGAGGTCAACAACATATTCTTCAATAACAAGATTCGCCTCGGTCGTGGCGACGCCAGACACTTGATAGCGATACGTGTTTGCCGGATTCAAGCGTAGATACCAATATGTATGACGATGTGCTATCGAAACGTCATCCACATATATTAGCAATGTTACTCGCATAAATTCTTCAAATACCGCAATACACCAGTACGGAGTAGCATGCGGCTGGGAGGATCATGTTCAAGAGTCGAGACTTTGTCGTCTTTTTGAGGGAAATCGCGCCGCGGAAGTAACCCTGGACGGAGAATCCACATCGGGCATGACAGGGGTCCTGGTCGCGCAGAAAAGGCACCAAACTCGGTTCCCTTCCGACTCTTCCTCCGTATGGCACGCTCTACTCCGTACCGTTGCATTGGTCGTGCACGGGGACAGGGGGGGAAGGCAAAGAGCGGCTTCCGTGCTCCGTAGGGCTGGACACGGAAAAAGAAAGATGACTAGAGGTGTCGCCGCGTCGCGGATGTGTGTTGTGTGAAGTTTGTACGTATAAATCTGCACATCTATCTGTATATAACATGTGTGATAATGCATGTAATCAGGTCCGAGTTGTATAAAAGTATCACGTCAGAACACATAAGCTCTGTGTCCAATTTTTTCTCAGCTAACACCAAAATTCCAGCAGAGCCACCCCCGCGTTCTGCCCCTCAGCCTCAGCCTCTCCTGCCGTCGATTTAGTCGATCCGTCATGACCGCATTCGACAGCGCCCCTTACGTGACATTTCAGACATTTGTCTCCATATTGGCAATAATGGACAGGCACGAGCCACTTCTGGTCACATTAACGTCGATCGCCCTGATCGCCCCTGGTGCTGATGCTGCCCGCTGCTCGCTGCAGGACAAAGTGGCAATGATGATGGAGTCGTGGAGTCTTGGAGGGGGCGAAAGCGACGGCATGCGTAAAGCCGGGCCACACCCGCGCCGGCCGCCTCCGGGTTTCCTGGTTCGCCGCCTCAAATGCGCCTTTGGCAAGAGGGCAAATACGGAATATGTATGGCTACATACTTTTGTTTTGTTTTTCCTGTTGCACGTCAGCCCAACGTTTATGTGTCACACAAGTGAACTTTACGCACCCGCTACAACTCAATGGGTATCAGCTACCACGTAAAATTGATGTGTTCATCTCATGCAAGGTGTGATTGTAAGTCAGCTACAAGGATATTTGCATGTCAGCAGCAATCTAGATTATTACAGCTACCAAGATATGCAGGTTGTAGCTACAACATTGTCCGATTTGGAGACAAGAAGCCATCCGGGATCCCGTGTCTCGGTCTTGGAAGAAATTTTTCCATTTTCCTATATAGTCGCTCAGAGTGGCGGCCTCCATTTTTCTCTTTGTATGCATCTGTGTGTGTGTTGCTTCTGCGTCTGCAATATCCTGGCTTCACAAGTTGACAATACACCGCCATGCGAACTCGAAACACGTCGGCGTGGCTGCTGCTGCTCGCCGCGGCAGGTACAACGGTCGCCGAGTACCTGACCCCCATCGCCATGACAAAAGCCAATGGCTTCGATCCTCTTGGTCAGTGGTTCGACGGCGTTCGGCTCCTGAAGCAGAAGCAGCCCCCGGCTGCAGACATAGCTGCTGCAAAGAAGAAGGATATTGCCATTGTCGGAGCCGGACTTTCGGGCCTGACGACGTATCTGCTGCTGCACCAGGCCGGCTTCACAAATGTCCAGGTCTTCGAGGCGAGCAACCGACTCGGCGGCCGTGTCCACACGCAGTACCTCACTGGAGGGCCCTGGGACTACTCATACCAGGAACTGGGTGCGATGCGGCTCCCCGTTGATTACATCGATCCCGACAGCAAAAAGAAGTACAACATCTCGGACACACAGCTTGTGTTTGAGCTCATCAACGAGCTGAACCGGCTCAACGGCGCCGAAAGAAGTCCCCATCACATCAAGTTGATTGAGTGGATCGAGAAAAGCGACAACGGGCTGCAGTATTTTAACGGGATCCGGACTCCAAGCGGTCTACCCCCAACAGTGAAGCAGATCGCCAACCAACCCGGCAAGTACGACTCTCCGGAGATCCACGATGCCGACACCAAAGCGACGGACAAGAAGCTACAGGACAGTCTGCCAGGAAATGGGTTCCTTCTCCAGATGGCGAAAAGCATGTACAAAGCGCATCGCCAATGGATAGATGGAGGACTCCTCGACGGGGCCGAGCCAGGCGATCGATGGTCCGAATTCTCCTTCCTATCGCAGTACCTCAAGGGCAGTCTCAACAGCACCGACGTGCTCGACCTACAGCAAGATCCGCAGGGCAGTTTTTGGGAGACCATGTACGATGGGCTGTACGAGGACTCAGATTCGTGGGCCACCATTGACGGAGGCATGAGTCGCCTCCCAATGGCATTCGGGCCCTTGTTGGAGTCCAACAACACGGTGCGCTTCAACACCCGGATCGAGCGCATCACGCATTCGGACGAGGGGACCAAACCTGGCCAAGGCAAGAAATTGACCCTCCTGTACAAAAACAACTTCCGCGACGCCGTTTTTCAGAAATCAACTCACGACTACGCTATCGTATCGGCGCCGTTTACGGTCGTTCGCCAATGGCGTCTCCCGTCCCTGCCCGCGACGATGCGCAACGCGATTAATAATCTCGTCTATGACGGGAACTGCAAGGTCAGCCTCGAGTACTCTCATCGATTCTGGGAGACAATGCAGAATCCGATCGTCGGAAGCTGCAGCACCAGGACCGATATTCCCGGCATATTCATGGTTTGCTACCCTTCGTACAATGTCGGTGCGGGCGCCAACAACAGCGGGCCCGCCACCATCATGGCTAGCTATATTGATTCGTCGTTTGCTCCCGAGGTCGCCCGCATGCGCACCATGTCGGATGAGGAGCATGTACAGTATGTGCTGGATGCGATGTCTGAGATTCATGGCGAGGAGACGCGGAAGCTGTATACGGGGAAGTGGGCGAGGAAGTGCTGGGACTTGGATCCGTACACGGCGGGAGCGTTTGCGAATCCGTCGGCTGGGCAGCATGAGTTGTATATTCCTGTGTATATGCAGGTACATAAGAATGTGCGTATTCTGCTTTTTGTTTCTCGTGCCATTTCGATGTCGATGACTACTATTCGCTTGTTCATGTTGCTCTCTTCTTCCATCCGCCAGACCTCAGATCCATTCCTTCTTGACGAACTAACACCCCATCAGATGATCTTCATTGGCGAACACACCTCCTACACGCACGGCTGGATCTCTGCGGCGGTAGACTCTGGCATTCGCGGCGCGGTCCAGATGATGCTTGGTGCGTATTGCCCTCGTTTGATTCGAAGAAGAAACATGTGAACTAATGAGTTACTGTGTTAGAACTGGGTCTGGTTGACGAGGCCAAGGCTGCTGTTGAGAAATGGATGGCTCCGTGGGTCAAGACTTGATTTTGCGCAATTTGTGCGTTGTCTTGAATCTTTTCTTTTGTCCACTGCGGAATGGAATAAAGAATCATAGATGGTGGTCTGTCTTCATTTCACTTCTTTCTCTGTTTTTATTTTTCTTTTTTTTTCTTTTTTTTTTTTCTCTTTCTTCTTTTCATCTTTGACAAATTTTGACAAATGTTTTCCACTTCATCTTCTTATTCTGCCGTGTTATATGTATCAATGCCAAATGAGACAGATCTCGGCCTGTGGGAGAACTCACCTAGCGGTCGGTCAAGGACAGTCGCTGCCTCGAATACAGAGAGTACTGAGCAGAGCCACGTCACACGTGGGCTTAGATCATTCAATCCATTTTAAACCTTAATCGACTGTAGACCGACCAGCCATCCCATCCCATCCCGCGGGACATTGACTGTCCAGACTCCAGACTCCAGATCCATACATGACAGTGTGCATACGATTATGTAGGTATATACGCAGATGCACCTCCCTCTCGAAGCGGAATAGGTGGGAATCGTTGTCACCCGTGTTCATGCATGAATAATTTTGGAACACGGAGCATGGTGTGGACCTCCAGGATCAGGGGTCGACTCAACCTGGAACCTAGCGCCGCAGCTTAAAGATGGCATTTGACTCTGAGAGTTTGCATTTGTGGGAACTTGCTCTTCGCAAAGCAACGTCAGATTCCGCGGCCGTCCAGGCCATGACCATTGCTTCACTGAAGAGTCAAGACGGTAACAAGGAAAAGACGACAGCATGGCCACTTTGAAAGTCCCGCAAACACAGCAGCTTCCCTCCTCGCGGATGTGTCTCTATACATACGTAGTTAGCAGGCAACTCGGACGGCACCAGATGCAACGTCAGCCATCCACCAGCCAGGACACGCGGGACTGGCACCACACATCTCGTGCATGTGAAACCGTGGCGCTGATCTCATCATGCAGATCGGCGTCAAACGACCGACGACACGGCCGCGGGGTAGGATGCGGGTGTTCGTTCTTGCGTTGGTTCGGGAACGGAGAGTCGCACTGGTGGCCGACTTGCGTTGTTAGATTTTGCATCTTGCATTTATGTGTTTTGCAACTCCATTTCCTTCAACTTATCTTGTCACAGTCGCATCTGTAGTTCAATTCAGAACTGACTGCCCCTGCGAATCGAAAGAAAGTGTATCCTGCCGCTCCCGTTTTTGCTGCCACGGGCCGAGCGCGGAGTTTCATACGGGGGGCGTGTTCACGAGAGAACATCACGATAAATCATACACCAGAGGTCCATAACACCAGGTATAGAATATCACCATAGAGTCCTGAGTTCCTCTACCCATAGAACGACCCCAGCCGACGAAGCTTGTCTTCGAGCAACACGACATTGCCTCACGTCACACAAAAGGCACTCCCACGTATTTGTCTGGTTGCCAAAGTCGAGAGTCGAGACCCGAGGACCCGGCATCGTACGAAAACGCCCCCATCATTAAGACCAACGCCAAGTGCACTATGCCCTCGCATTCTCTGCCATGGGTTACGCAGGCAACCCCAGCACAGCCGTCACAGATATCAGCGAACATAGCGAAACCCTCGTCATCGTCGCGTTTGTGGCCCTAGCGCTCTTCAACGCCATAGAGCTCAACGTCATTGTGTTTTCCACATTTCGACGCTTCAAGGGCCTCTACTTCTGGAGCTTCCTCGCCGCCACCAACGGCATCGTGCCACACTCTCTTGGCTTCATTCTCAAAAACGTGGTGGAATCCAACCACTACGGGCTGTACATGACGCTCGTTGCCGTGGGATGGGTTCCCATGATCACGGGCCAAGCCCTCGTTCTCTATTCGCGTCTGCACCTCGTCTTCTGGAACGACACATGGCTGCGTGTGATGCTGGGCATCATCGTGTCCAATGTCTTTCTCCTGCATTTGCCCACCATTGTGCTCATGTACGGCGCCAATAGCAGCAGCTCTGCCGTTAACCCCTGGGTTCTGCCTTACATTATTTTTGAAAAGGTCCAAGTTACGCTGTTCTTTTTACAGGATCTCCTCCTCTCGGCCGTGTACATCAAGTCGTGCTTTTCATTGTTTGGCTCTCGCGACACGTTGCGTGGGGATGCGGTGCTGCGGATGCGTCGTCATCTGATGCTGGTGAATGTGTTTGTGGTTCTTCTCGATGTGCCGATTCTGTGTCTGGAGTACATGGATATGTACGACGTTCAGACGGCCTACAAGGCATTTGTGTACGGGGTGAAGTTGAAGATTGAGTTTCGCATTTTGAATCGCTTAGTGGAGATGACGAGGGAGAGACAAACACTTGATCCGTTTCCTTTAAATGCGACGTTGCAGGGGGATGGAAATGTTTCGCCGGCCTTGCGCTGTCAGAGAGCCAGTGGATGAGTGATTCAGAGGGTCAAGAATCAGCGGTGCCGGATGATTGATGATTGATGATTGATGATTGATGATGGATGATGGATGATGGATGATTGATGTTGCATTATTTAGCATGAGATGAAACAAGAGTCGACACGAATGCCACTTGCAGATGCCGGCTCGTGGTCCACCTCCGTTGTGCCCATGATACGCCTTGGTCGTCGTTCGACTCTGAGCGTCATATGGTATGCTTTTGTACCGAAATACCTTGGCACTCCTTCTCACTACAATGATACTTGGCGTTGCACATAACATGTACGTACAGCCTACAGCGCTGTGAACTTCATGCCCTAGCACCAGCGTCACGTGCCTGGCCGGGGCGGTCGCTGCCGAAATGCGGACCGACTGCCGAGCCGCTGGACAGAAGATGACAGGTTGCGTACTACAGAATAGGTACAGAGATAGGTAGAAGCTGTCTTTGTTGGTTGTCTGGTCGTCATTGACAATCCCGTACGGGACGACCAAAGACGCCACGAGGGACTTGGACCCACCCAAAACAAGCCATCTGCCGCCTGCGTCCACTCTGTAAAAGAGTCAGAGGAGGGGTGAAAAGAATCTACATTATGTAGACACTGCTGGAAGGGGAAGAAGAAGGAGGCTCATAAGGAGTCTGTTTTTCGACACAAGACCGAGGGGTGGACAGATGTTCGTTGGTATCAGCTTGTTACCTAGTTAGCGAATGGGGTCGAGAGTCATATGGTACCTATGTACTCCGTATGTGCTCTGCAAGTTGCAACTAGTATACATATGTACATACATACCTATGATGTACCTATGCTCGTGCATAGGCGCAAGATAAAGCCGTCGCATGACGCACAAGCAATTCTGCCAGGCGCCGAAGCAAAGCTGACGGTGCACGTGAAAATCCAATTTCACCCCAGAGCAGCAGGGCAGGGCAGGGCAGTAGAATTGGCAAAAGACGTGGCTCCGAAATGAAAGTGAAGGCAATTAGCCCACCCATCAATGATGCTGATGCAAGTCATTGAGTTGCGCGGTGGATGATTGATTGTAGGTACGTACTCCGTATGTACGAAGAGGTAATGGCTGGAAGACGGCGGCAGTCGGATAGCCCCTTTCCTTTGATTGGAGCGGGCTGAGCCCCACGTGCCGCCACACAGGCTAGGGACCTATGTAACAGGCTGGCTAACAGCTGCCACAGGCCAACAGTCCGCAGCCGATTAGGCAAGTTGGGACCGGTTAGTGGAGGAGACTTAGTGGAGTGCACCACTACAGTGTGCAGGTGCCCTGCAGCGGCTGCACTGTGGACAGCTGCATCAACTGCACGCACACACCGCACCGCTGTAGACTGTCCCCTGTGCCTTATTATACATGCCCCCCATCTGCCTATCACGCGTCAACTTTTTCTGCCTCGTCTCTCCTAGGCGTCAACGACTCATCTCCCCGGCGTGCTCGTCTACTCTTCTCACGTCCTTTTCTCTTCTTCGTCTGCTTCTTCTTCTCTTCCCCATCGACGACTGCATCCGTCCACATCGGCCGCTGCCCGCCAGCCACGATCCTCACGCACACAAGCACGCGCTCGCTCGCTCCTCGAGAACGGATTTCCCAGGCGCTGTGTCCCGACTGCTGGGGAACGCACCTAGGCGCCATGTCGACGCCTACGACAGCCGTGGCTACGCTCCCTCACTACCATCACCACGCTCACCACCACGCTCACGGGCGCGCTACTCACGCTCACCACTCCCACTTCGTCCAGCCGCACCACCCGCACCACTCTGGTCTCCATCCATCGTCGGTGTCCACAGTGCCGAATCGCCGCTCTACTGCCTCTCACTCTGTTTTGCAACCCAGCTCCTCTGTGCTGACGGCTTCAACGCCCTCGTCGAGCACGGCGTCTCGTCTTCCTCCTTATTCTGAGCCTGTGAGCCATACTGCCGACGGCTACTCCTCCTCGACGGCTGCCATTGCTCGGACCAATCGTCTGCAATCACCTCCCGCGCCTCCTCCCCCCGCCGCCGGCCATCGTCAGCATCACAGCCACGTCGAGCCTCGCACGCCGACCACGCCGCGACATAGCATCGATCCTCACGACTCCAATACTATGGCCAGTGCCACGGCCACGGCCACGACCACTACAATGGCTGCTGGTGCCGGGTCTGCTGCCGATGATCCTCCCTCGAGGAAACGCCGCCGCTCTCGCGAACCCGATTGGAATGCGTTTTATCGAAATGGTCTGCCCAGCGAAATTATCGTCATTGACGACACCCCCGAGCCGGAAGCCAACACCGGACGTAAGATGACTGTCACGAGCACGAATGGCTACCTTCCGACGACGGCTGCGGTCACTGCAGCCAGTGCTACCAAGCCTGGTCGCCCACAACCTGCGAAGCGAAGACGGCGAGATGATGGCGCGGCTGCTCCTGGCTATCACGTACAGTATGTTGGCTCTCATACCATGACGCCCTTAAAGAAACAGACGCAGAAAACGGCTTCGACACCCAATGGATCGACTTTGTCGAGTGAGGGCATGAATTCGAATTCTGTCCACAACACCACGGCCCCAACGTCGCTATCGTCCAATAGCCAACATGAGGAGGTTGCCGCCCCTCTCAAGCGCAAGCGGACCACTCGCCAGCAGACTGCCAATGATGCCAAACGCCGCGATATCGAAGGCCTATCTGGCCAACTTCTCACATACCAGCCACCTCCGTTGCCGCTGAAAAAGGTGTCTGAGGTTTATGTCCGAGTTGTACATGACGTAAGTTTTCACGTCAGATTCTTCTTCATCGAGTTGAGCATGGAACTGATTTGCCTGAACCTAGCAGCAGTATTCAAAACACTCCAAGGTTGATGACGATGATGGACATTACATTGTTGTTCCTGATGCGGAGTTGACAGACAAATGTACGTTCGACAAGCCCGTCACCCCACCATCACTCGCACCTCAACCCGTTTTCTCTAGCCTTTCTCCTCAGAAGTTCTGTGTGTATATTAACTTCTCCCAGACAAGATCAATGGCCTTCTTGGCCAAGGTACTTTCGGCAAAGTAGTACAAGCCCGAGACCGGAAACGAAACGAGGCTGTTGCCGTCAAAATTATTCGGTCCGTGCAAAAGTACCGCGATGCGTCGAGAATCGAACTACGCGTACTGGCCACATTAAAGGCGAACGACCACGATAACAGAAACAGGTGCATCCATTTGAGAGACTGCTTCGACTATCGCGGCCACATCTGCATCGTCATGGATCTGCTGGGCCAAAGCGTCTTTGATTTTCTCAAGGGCAACGGCTTCGTGCCGTTTCCTAATAGCCACATCCAAAATTTCGCTCGACAGTTGTTTACGAGCGTAGCCTGTGAGTACCGGAATGGCATCACACGCCGACCACCTTATTGTGTGCGTGGGTGGCATTCCAACTAATGATTTTGTGTTGTAGTCCTGCATGATCTCAACTTAATCCATACAGACCTCAAGCCTGAGAACATTCTTCTGGCAGAGGATGCATACCAGACCTTTACTTATAACCGCAAAATACCATCCTCTTCTTCCTCCATCAACAGGCAGGCATCTCAACGACGAGTCTTGCTCAATACAGAAATCCGGCTGATTGACTTTGGATCGGCCACCTTTCAAGACGAGTATCACTCGTCTGTTGTTTCAACTCGACACTACCGGGCACCAGAGATTATTATGGGGCTGGGGTGGTCGTACCCCTGTGATATCTGGAGCATTGGTTGCATTCTGGTTGAGTTTTTCACTGGAGATGCCTTGTTCCAGACGCACGATAACCTGGAGCATCTGGCTATGATGGAGGCAGTGGTGGGCTCGAGGATGGACAGCCATCTTGTGCAAGCAGTGAACAAGTCCACCAGGAACGGAGGGAATCCAGCATCAAAGTACGCCCCCTCTCCCCATCTTGATGGTGTTTTCCATCAGTCATTATTGTCTGGACGGCTCGCCCACTCCGTTCTGTCATTGCATCGTTCTCTAACCCCTTTCCAGGTACTTCAAGCGGCTGCGTCTGGACTATCCCACCCCTGAAACAACGCGAGGGTCTAGACGATTTGTCAAAGCCATGAAGCATCTAAGTGTATGGCTCTTCCTAAGTTCTTGTTTTTAATCAACCAAGCTGTTGACTTCCAATGACGGCTTCGATTCTGACTCATATACAGGAAATAATTCCCTCGAACACCCAATTCTTCAAGAATTTCCTCGATTTGCTTCGAAAAATTTTCGTCTACGATCCCGCACAACGCATCACTGCAAAGCAAGCCCTAAACCATCCATGGTTCAAGGAAGCAGTCCAGCCAGACGACGGCACCGAGGCGGCCAAATTACGACTGGAGCGAAAACGCCTTGAGCAGCAGAATCTTCGGTACCCGCAATACGTGGACTGAAGAAATCATGATAGTTGTGCCTCATTAGCCATGGTCAACACTTGCCATGGCCGTGGACACGAACAACCCCCCGAAATAAGAAGGTACATACAGAAGAGAAGAAAAGAAAAAGCATAAAGAAGCATTGAAGCAAAAGGCGGGGGGGGGGGGGTTATATGGCCCACAATTTTTCTTATTCCCTTTGTACAAGATCTCAGATCTGCCTTTTTCTTTGTCTTTTAACCGCATAATGACCCATCTATGAGCATGATTATCGGCGTTTGGTTGGTTGAGGGACATTTCTTTTACGCGTTAGTTGCGCTTTTTTTTAAAGAAAAGGGGAGTATGGGTGGTCGAACCCGTTGGCTTGGATTCGATACTTGCGCTACATTACAGACGGGGTGGTATACGTGGTTGCGGCTCAAGCGGGACCCTGGTTTGAGGCGTGTCGAAGAAATTGTGAGCGGTGATGGAACATGGATGGATCTTCTTCGGGTCGATTTCTCATCGCGCTCCCATTTCGAAATTTCTTTTCTGTGTATTGAGATGTGGGTTATACCTGATCTGATAGACATGGACGGGCAATGTCTTTTATTCTCTTTTGTGGGCGTGTCTATTCACCATCCAGTGTGTAGGCGTCTTGAGTACCACATCTGGAAGAAAGTTCTTTTTTTCTTTTTCAAAATCGGGCAAATAGTCCAGACGGGTTTCTTTATTGTCTTGTTTGATGTTTTGATCCTCTGGGCAGGACGGAACCTGGTTTGGTGGGGGGGGGGAGGCATGGAACATGGTGTTCGTTCTTCCTTTTGTTTTATATCTTCCTGCCTTCTCCTACCCTAGTCTCTTTGGTAGAAGCGTTTTGTTTTTAAAACGAATTGACGGGACCGTGGACGGTAAAACCCTACTGCGTACAGGATACATATTTGGCCGAGGGCGCATGTTTGTGATGTGTATTTGGAAGTTGGGAATATGGAATAGAAGACGATGATGGTGAGGCAGGAGGACTTGGGCTGTGTGTACGACTACTAGACGTGGGAAGTAGGTATGTACAAGACTATGGGACAACATTTCGTGGAGAATTGGTGATCCGGTCTACAGGTAGATGTATGTATGTCATATTGATCTCAACTCCGCAGGTTGTTTTGGAATTGAAGCATGTTGGGTTGCAGTGCGGGTAGGTATAAGGGCACATGCATGAACCGCTTTCAAAGCCCCCACGATGCCAAGCGCGCTACAGCTTACAAGTAAGTATACAGACTCCGGAGTACGGAGTAAATAAGTGCATATCATCATATGTGGAGCGATCAGAATCACAAATCTACCGATCGATACGTTGCGGCGTCAATCATCATTCACATCTTATGTGTGTGTGGAATGGAACAATACTGTGAACAAGGTTTCGTTTCTGTATCGTGTTACATTGTACTGCGTATAATCAACACAACACCAGATACTATGCATGCTTATCTTGCAATCCAACTGCCCATTGCCTCATTGCACCCGTTGCATCCGTTCACCCCCTGAAAATTATTCTGTCGAGAAACCCCCAATGCTCATCCACGCGACCAACACAGCCAAGAAGGCCAAGGAGGCCACGGGGGCCATGGGGTCGAAAAGGTCTACATATGTGACACTGTAACACAGACACTGCTTCGGAAAATCGGGCCACTCGAGTCGAGTCTCGAGTCCCCAGTGTCCAGTCATTGCTGCGTGTTATCACGTCCCGCACATGTTGTGCTTTCGCACAAAAGAATGGGCGCAGCCGTCTGGCCACGCTGATGTGCGGTAAACACCCCTATATACCCTGCGACATATGCGCCCCCTCCCTTTTCCAGCTACTACAGCCAGGGTCGCTTTCACTTATACGGAGTACATATGTATCCATATGGAGTAGATGGATCATGTGGCTACCTAATTGGTCGATTCCTCGACTCCTTGAGCGAGACAACTCGGCGTGGAATGAGATCACGGATGGGGGCCTGAAAGGCTTGTTTTTGGGTACTTGGCTGGATGATCTCGCCGGGAAAGCCCATTTGGGAAGTGGCAATGGTCTGTACGGACTACGGAGTGATGGGCAAGTTTGTGAAATGGCGGTGGATGGATTCTGATTCCATTTAGCGGTGTTTGTTGAGGCAGGGTCTGTTTTCGAGGGGTCATTTGAGAGATTTATTCTACCAGAAAGTGTGTGGCTGGGCAATTTTCGAGAAGGATACGCCATGGGAGATATGGTGAGCCTCGTGAACGTGCCTGGGTTTCATCGCGGACAACGAGGCGAGGAGGGCCCTGCGAGGGCTACCCGGGAGGAAGAGGAGCGAACCATTGTCGGATGATGACAGAAGATCATGTTTGCATACGCGAAGGGGTGTCTCAAGCGGCAAAGTTAAAGCAAGTTCACGAGTTAACTTTCTACATAACAGCGAATGGAGAGAGAGACGTCCATGTGTACATAATTCTGTGGCGGGCAGACACGCCGCTACTGAGGGAGACGATGCTCTGTGGGCAGTCACTGTAAAACACCTGACACCTGTCAGATAACTGCATCGTAGGAAAACGATAGTATCTGTTTGCACGCAGGTGATCATCAAGTCCTTAGAGTCAAAGAACATGAAAGTTGTAAGTAATTGTGAGACGTCATCTTTGTGGCCTAGGCGAAAAATGTTGTTTCAAGGCTTGCAAAATTTAAAAGGTCTACGTGGGTGAGAAGTAATGTAGGATTCGCTCTTTCTTGTCCTGGATCATGACAGAGAAGATGGGAGAAGCTTAATGATTGCATATTTGTAACAACGTCCTTAGGACATCAATCTTGTACGAATTGTGTGGTGGCAATCACAGACGTATGGGAACACAAAACAAAACCTGCAAACACATGCGTACTTCCATGCTAGATAAGCGACAAAATGTACAAAGGTCATGGGCTTCAATCATATGGCGTGGGTGGTCTACATTTTCTACGTTTGTTTACAGCATTATTCAGGTGCGAAGGCGTGATATGGCTCATTGTAGTTCGCTGGAATCATCGAATCTGGAACTATGACACATCTACAGGCGCGGCAATGGCTTCATGGAAAACAGTAGCACGAAACGAATGTTAGAAGCGCGTCAAGGGCTCATGATTCATTACACAACAATGGCACGGTGACGGTCAACCCACTGTTTGAGATGGAGATGCTGGCTTTGCATCTAGTTAGGTGGTGCTGGGGAGGTCCCGTGCCTGCGATTGATGCAGCTTTGCGGCCATACAAAGGCAGTTTGCGAGTGAAACCAAGCAGAGAGGGCTGGCATACATTAATGCAGTGGCACGAGGCTTGAATGGCACAGATTACATCATGTTATTGGAACAGAGGATTAATCCGCATATCCTAGCCTCCATGGCGTTTTCACCGCCGTATTCCCCACTCGTCATGCGAGCACACATCTGATGCGCTGCCATGGCCCATGAGTAACGTCCTGTTCTCGTGGCCTTGGCTACCTGCCCACCAGCTAACCGAAGCCGAATTGAAGAACGCCAAGTCGTGAGCAAATTAAACACGCCTCTTTGGAGATGACGCATAGTAGTATTTTCGCTGGAAAGTGATAGTTTATTGGTATCATCCTACTTTGGAAGTGTATAATTTTTGCCTCAAACTCCTCTCCAGCGTCCTGTGTCAGAGAAACCTCTCTAAACCAAGGACAGCTTGTTGGCAGCAATGTCCAGGGCATCCACATCGGGCGTCAGGCGGCAGTAAGCCTTCTTCTTGCCGTCGGGGCTGTTTACCGATATTAGCTCGCTGTCTCTCTGGACCATTCATTGCAGGAGTTTAAATCGTACCGGATCAGGGTGTTGATCTTGACGCAGTCGATGTCGTAAAGCTTCTTCAAGCTGGTCTTGATCTGGGCCTTGTTGGCGCGGACGTCAACGATGAAGACGAGGGTGTTGTGCTCCTCCATCTTCTTCATGGCGCTCTCGGTGTTCAAGGGGTGAACAATGACGCGGTGAGCATCGAGACGGGGCTCGTGGGCGATGGCCTTGCGCATGTACTTGGGCGATCGGGACAAGACCAGGGTCTTAGGTCGGTGGAAAGACGTAGACGTGCGAGTCTTGACATGCTTGCGAGCATGGGACTGTAGCCAGGCACGTTAATACCAGTCACGACAGGTTTGCGGCGGAGGAGGGGAACCGCATATTAGCAGAGACAAAGAAAACCTACGCCTTTCAGAACAGCCTTGGCAGCATCCTGGGCCTTCTTGGAGCCGGCTGCGAACAACGATGGTCAGCAAACGCCCTTCATACTGGAGATGAGGACTCGCAAAATCTGCTGCTTCCTGTACCTTTTGTCGCTTTGGGGGCCATTTTTGCGATGCGAGGTCGTCTTGTCGCTGTTGATGTCGCGAGGGATGGTCGGCGTGGTGTCGATAGCACAAAAATCTTTGACGGGCAAAAGTACTTTTATCGTGTGGAGACTGAGCACCGGAAAATTCGCCTGATGACGAATCGGGATGGCTTAGGGCTTGAGTTTGGTTTTGTGGACTAATCACGTGAGGAAATTCACGGATCTGGCGCTACGGAAAAATGAGCTGCCGAGTCAAATTGAAACTACATACGTCATGTGACCGGCGCGTAAGTTGTAGAAAAGATTGCACAGTGCGTTATCGGCGCAGACCAACAGCTGCATCTCTTCCGGTGTGCTCCGAGCGACAACTCAAAGATCCTCAATTCTTCACTTCCGGATTGACTATGGGCAGCGTAAAAACTTTTCTAGACACTTTTTCACTGAGCATCAAGTCCCGGCAGATTTTCTACCGGGATTTAAAATAGCATAAGTACATATATTTGTACCCAAGTTGATCGCATCAGCCACAATCACATCTACGTTTCCATGTAGCTCTCGACCGTCAGCTGAGGCTGCAGACATGCCGTGACATCCTTGCCGCACGCGACACTCACGCGACAAGCCTGGACGACAACATCCTCCATGGACCATCGCAATTCCCGATGCCTCGTAGTAGCTTCAGCCGACGCGTCCGACACAGCCCAATGTAGTTTAGACAAGGATACCACATGCTCAAACAAGGAAGACCTGGTACCTGCACTATGTCCTGGGCGATGGGAGCAATGACGCAGCGAGAAGGGGCGTTAAGTGTAATGTGTTTTTTTAGCAAGTCAAGTACGCCTGTTCTTTTGTGCAACAGATCTGAAGAATTATGTAGGCGCGCTGCCTTGATGGATTGTCGTTCGAGAGCAAATGAGCTCCGATCTTGAAGAGGAGGGCCGGGCGGTTGTCCCCACGCCGCCACGCGGCACATTTTCTCCCAAGAAGGGTCCAGAAGGATATCGGGGTTTGTCACAATCGCATATGTACTCTCTTACTGTTCGTATGGATCATCTCGGTATGTCTGCCGGAGCGTCATTGGCGCAAGGATTGACAAGATCGTCACGTACCTACTGGCCGTGCTTGGGCTAATCTCCAACACAAGCCTGGTGCTTCGAAAAAAGCGCCATCGCGGCAACGTAAAGCCAGTTGCTATCATGTCCAAAGACAATGAAACAGGTACTATTTGGAATCTCTGTGGTACTCCTACAGCTTGGCCAGGTAGCTGTATTACATGATGCAGCGTTGCACGGTTCTCAGTAACGTGTCTTGCAGCGTGTAACTTGTAAGCCATGACATCGCGGTGCAGTTCTCCCAAGTCGGATGCAGACGCGACCGCCCGAGGCGTTGCAATGTTACACGGCTAAGAATACACTGTCAGCCCCAGTGACATTATCGACATTGCGTCGTTATTCTTCAGCCAAGGCCTACGGGCTCTCTGCGCCGTTCTGTGCAGCTTACTTGGTGGTCAGCGCCGAATCACCCACATTTCGTTCTAGAATCAGCGCAAGACGGCCATCACGGGTTGTAGCCTCAACTACTTACATGATTCGTACATATGCGTACTCTGTATACATCATGCATCGCACAAAATTTCGGGGATGCAACAGTTGTGGCTCCGGCCCGCCTAACATGATCGGAGATTTTGCGGATGCTAGAAAATGGCCCGAAAAGGGCCATTTCGGAAACCTGGATACGAGCCGGAGACAATGATACCCGGATGCATACCTAGGAAGGTCTCGTTGTGCTTGACATGCGCATGGGCAGAACTAAGAAGTACCGACAAGCAGTTGCTTCACCAACAAGACCAATAAGCCCTCGGACCGGGGCCTCGGTAGTGATATATGAATCTCTGGACTTTGACATGTGAAGGGAGGAACTGTATTTTTTTGCTGCTACATACTGCAACATCGAATCCAAAAACTTTGCTAGTAAAGCCTGATCTGGGGTAATAACTCATAACTTTGACTTTGATACTGAAGCCCCAAAAACCCCACGTTGTATCGAGCAACAAAGGCAACAAAGAAAGACGACAAAGTCACAAAGGAGATCAAGTGCCATGCCGCCCTACGTGCTGCCCCCAACGCCCCGCCCACACCTTTCCCCTCGGAAGAGAAAGTACGTCAGCCCCAAATCATGCATGCAGCATGGCACTACCAAGCCCCCTTGTGCCGCCAGGGGCTTTCTCCAGCGCTTGTAGGCGGACACTACTTTTGGTCCCCAGCCTGTCTCGGCTCCCATCCCGCCTCCGCCATCTCAAATTTGTTGAAATCAAAGCCAGGCGCGACAGAGCAGCCGACGAGCGTCCAGTCGCCCAACGACTGTGCATGCTGCCATTCTCCCCGCTCCACAATCACCTGTGGTCTCTGGCCGCCGCAGACGTCGGGGCCAAGAACTACGTCACGCGTAGGTTTGCCATCGTTCCAGGAGAGTGAGAGCCGGAGAGGCGCGCCGCAATAGTAGTGCCAGACTTCGACGGCATCCAGCACGCGATGCCAATGCGACAGGCCTGCTTCGCCCTCAAGGAGGTAGTAGATGTAGGTGCTTGGTGCGCGACCCTCAGAAGCTTTGGGGTCACGGAACGTCTCGGCAAAGAAGCCTTTCTCGGGGTGAGGTTTGAGGTTGAGAGCATTGATGATATCCTTGGCTGAGCGTGTCATCTCCATGGCGGGTGTCTGATTATGCAACGGTGCTGTGCTGGTGTGCTCGAGAAGAAAGGATCTTCGATGATATTGAACTAGGGAACGAGCATGAAGAAGATGGATGGACGACGGATGAGAAATACCGAAAGCCAAGTTGAGTTCGCCATGGGTTGTTTTGTCAAATCCAAGGCAGGCACGAGCCACATCCAACAACAGGCACCCCTGCCATTGTCAGTGGCAATTAGGAGGCATTGACCGGTACCTATACAGCCAACTACGGAGAGGTATGTAATAACAGCTGTATTCTGGTACATAACAACTAAGCAATTGGGCGAACCAACTGCATCACCGAGTTCTGGGGCCAGGTGTTGTGGTTACATCCGTCTCGCTCTTGACGGAAAAGTGACGAGGCATTTTGATTCCACGGTCAGAGAGCTTGGGAAGCCTAGCAGTCTGAGCCAGGGAGCGTCGTACACGAGCCAGTCACACTGTGGCCAGTTGCACCATGGACAACCCAGGAGAAAAGTCACTCGACCAAAACAGTCTTGTTGACGAAGCCCACTAAGATGGTCTCTCGAGTCCCGAGGCTTGTTGTCCAAAGAGATGCCTCTCCAGTCCTGCGTCTGAAAAAGACTCGGATCGCGAACCACCGAAAGCTGGATAACGGGCAAATGCCACCTTCTGCATGCAGTCGTCGATCATGACCACCACACCTAACGGACCTCTGCTGCCCCGACGTGTCACCGCGAGTCTCCCATACGTTCCAGCTGACACCACGTCCACAAGTCGGCCATCCTTTTCGTCGTCACACGCTCTGGGCGAGAAATGCGCCTGCTCTCCAGCCCCCTTTGCGTCGGACCGTCAACCACAAGACGGCGAAGAAGCCACCAGTTTTGGGGGTGTTCGGTTGACGCGTCTAGGCCGCCAATCGTCGCACAGAATGTCGTGCCTTCGGTCAACGGTGACCTATTTGGGTGTGGCGGGTTGAGGGCAGCTGTGAGACAAGCTCACGAGAGCAACGAGCAATATCAGCAATAAGAATTAGCCATGCCTGCGCTTTTGCTTATGGATTTCGTGATGTTGAATTTCGCTTCATCTCTCATCCTACTGCCGTCCCTTGTTTTACTTGTCTCCCTCGCGAGGTGCGGATTTACGCCATGAATGATGTCACCAACGACTTGCCCTTGTCCATGATGATTGCCGCATTCACGGGCATATCATGGTACATTGGCGTAGAGATCAATATATCGTTGTTCCTTCTCTTTAAGCGAAGGCGTGGGTTGTACTTTTGGTCCTGTGCTCTTTCGTCGTGGGGTGTTATGCTGCAGCCTCTCTTTATCATTCTGGCCGACTTTGGAGTATGGAACGATGCGGTGCCGTCTATTGTCATGATCTATCTGACTTGGCTGATGATGGTCATTCCCCAAAGTTGGGTTCTCTACTCGCGACTGCATCTGCTGATGCGCATGGAATCGGTTTTGGGCGTCATCAAGTATGTCTTGATATTCAACTCGATTGTGTTTTCCATTCCCACCATGGTCATTGGTACACTAGCTGTAAGTCGCCATCCTTCTTCTTTTGCGTCCTGCAGGCACACATACATCTATACGTACAAACACGCACGCACGCGTAGGCAACAACAAGAATTAAAGTGACTAACACTTGCGCCCTTGATAGCAATCGACCGATATCAACCCGAAACTTGTCTCTTTCAATCTCATCTGGGACCGGATCCAGCTCGTCGTCTACTTTGTCCAGGAGACAAGCCTCAGCATCCTGTACATCTTCCAGACCCGCAAGTACCTGCGCGGAAGGTCTCCATTGCGAGACTCGATATTCTCTGCGCCAAGTGAGCGTCGGTCGCAATCGACAGACCAGAAATCGGTATTATGGCAGCTCATTTACGCCAATTCCCTCATCATTGTACTCGACATTGCGCTTCTCGGTATTCAATGCGCCGACCTCTTCCACTTACAAGGCGCCTTCAAGCCGTGTGTCTATGGCATGAAGCTCAAGATTGAATTCGTCATACTGAATCGCCTCATCGACATGATTCAACAACCACTTGGCGGGAGATTCTTGATTCAGAGCGAATCCGATAACAGCACCGGCCCATCTGGGAACGCAGCTCGGCAGGAGAGAGAACATAGATGGTGGCATAAGAAGTCGAGCGTGGACCCGATCGGAGAGCACGATGAGTTGCAGTTGGTGGGACAGGTTGCCGAACTTGCCGGGCCTCCATCAAGGCCCAAGAGTGTCGAAAGTCATACTTGGATGTACCACCACAATGCAAAGTAGTGGACGATGGAAACAAACAGTACATGGACACATGCCAGCAATTGAATGAGACGACGGAAGTTCTATTCGCAGCGATATTGCACAGAAAAAGAAGCAGACGAATGCAAGACAAGATGAACGCAGATCTCGAGCCCTCGACGCGACACGCCTCAAAGGTAGACGCTCCTCCACAGATACCCGCAGCCTGCAATTGTTGACTCTCTAAACTCGCGACTATTCCCAACTTCGATCTAACGAGCCAACTGGAGGAGGCACACAAGGACCACGCCTCTCGCGCACTTTTAAAGTTGAACCATCATTGGCAATTCTCTAAGATGGGGTCGCAACCTCCTTTTGCCAACTTAAACCCCTCTTGTGTGAAGCCCGGCGAGACTACCAAGAAACGATCACATGTCAGCCATAATTCCTATTCCTTCAAAAGACACCCCCCCCCCCCCAAAAAAAAACTCACCTTGGATCCGTCAATCCAACTGCATGCTTCACTCTCCCCGAGTACGTGCTCA
>SRPN01000140.1:0-59777 GCA_018360045.1 Claviceps capensis | reverse complement strand
CTTTTTTTTTTTTCTTCCTATTTCTTCACTAAAGTTTGTTGCATACTACGTACGCCGTTGCATTCATTCGGTAAATTGATCATGGGCGTGCGAAAGCGAAAGTATCTTCCGAGACGAGCCTGGCTAACACGGAAACACCTGCCTTAGTTACGCCTTTGATGTCACCTTTTATGCTGGGGAGCCCTTCCTGACCAACCGACGTCTCTTCGCCATGGCTGACACGGGTATCCCTGACGGCATCAAATGCGATATCTACGGCAACGTATACAGCGGGTGTGGCGACGGCATCAACATTTGGTCCGCCGGTGGCGTTCTACTCGGCAGGATCATCGTGCCGGGCGGCGTGGCGAACTTCTGTTTCGGCCGCGAGGGGGCGTTGTATCTTCTTAATGAGCATCGCTTGTGGAGGGCACAGCTAGCGATTAGTACGAGGGGGGCGTTGCTCGGAGTATGAAGGAAGGGGCTGGAGATTGGGAGGTGAGTCGGTGTGGTGGCTCGACGTGAAGTTGTGACAGTGGCTCTTTATGTACAATAGCCGTGTGTATTGGGAACTGCTAGTCGATACGCAATGTCATTCAGCGCTGACAAAGCCGCTCAACAAAAGCATTGAATGAGGCTAAAGTTTAAACGCGAGATTATTGTGTACAGTTGCTTGTCAAACACAATCTGCTACTTTGGACCTATCTTGCACCACCACGCGCAGTGTCTTCACTTACACGTACACATTGAGTCCGTTGTGCACCCTCGAAATGTGCATTTGAGTACAATCTGTGGAGATTATAACGAGACAATAGAATAACACACGTGGTAGAAGGTGTGCTATCGGCGATCGCGACGCGACGGACAGTTGAGGGGTTTTGTGACCTTTGTGCACTCCCACAGTCCGCTGTAGGTGAACACTGAAAGGGGAATCGTTTATATCGCAATGTCCAACGACACCGTTTCTTTCGGAGAAATGACAAGCTTGATGACTGGCAGCTATCCCCCTGTCTCATGCATGATACCCACTTGAGCACTGTAGACTGGAGCGGATGCCCCATGCCAAAATGTCTGATCCGCGTTGCTACTGTACCAGTACAATCATCGATGCCGGACTCCGACCCGCCACCCCGTTGTAACTTCCCTTGGAATCTTGGATGCTGCACATCCATTCAATGACCGTCTTCGTGGAGATTGGCAATTGCTGAACGGTGGAAATCGCAATTTTAACGAGGATCGACAGAATGTTTTGCGAATAGTTTGCGATGGATCATGGAGTTGCTGTTCCTTCGCGTCGTCGTTCTCACCATCACCGCGGCCCCCGGCCAACTTGTGACGATCAAGAGGCTTTCCCATGAAGCCGAAGGATGCCTTACAATCAAAGTCAAGCAAGTGTTTGGCAAAATAAGTCTTCGCCAGGTATTCTATTGTGTCAACTTGTGATGGGATTGAAAGGGGTTACGTCAATGTCATTTTGCTTCCAAAATAGGGAGCGGCGAGCCAAGAAATAAGGGAGAAGAAGAAGTCAAGGAGGACCTATTCGTTTGTCAACGTATTATTATGGCTACTTTAGTAAGTAGCATTGAAATTCCAGGTAGCCTAGGAGGGTTCAGTATTGTGACCTCATGCGAGGCGAGACAGCAAGACATCGCCTCAACCATTCATCCAACCATCTACCCATCGCTACACCTCATGAATAGGATGCTCCCACGGACCTTTCTTCCGCCAGCCCACAGCGGCGCTGGTCTCGTCCCTGTCTAGCTCCACTCCACTGCCGTTCGCGTCGTCACTTGCGGTTCCATTCGCACTGCCGCTGCTTGCATTGCTATTTTTGTCACCCGCGAATAGAGCGTCCACATCCTCCAGTTCCATGCCTTTCGTCTCGGGGAAGAAGAAGTAGATTATGGGAACCCATGTCGCGTTCAGGATGGCAAAGATGATGAATGTCCTCCAGCCAATGTTCTCGATAGCGATTGGGGTAATTTGCACGACGGTCTATATATGTATGTCAGAACAGGTACTTCTTGAAGTGAATTCATCTCGACTTTTGAGCAACTAGGGTAGACAATATTGAAAGAGGGGTCGAGAGAGGGAAACACCTGGAAGAGGAATAGCATGAGCTCGGCCTGAGGGGTTCCGAGCCCATCAAACGAATGTAGCACAATGGGAAAACACTGACATAATTGAAAATCCAGTTGAAAGCGGTGGATATCGACGAGCCTGTTTGTCGCAACCTCAAGGGCAGGATTTCGGACCTAGAGGGCTCAATTAGTCTCACAGACTCATAGTCACCCTTTCCCTTTCCTCATTTTGCGTGTCTTCCTGGATCCTCCGTTCTCCTATTCAGAGTCTACTTACGGATACACCCACACCGTCGCCTGGAAGCCAATCGTGAATGCGCCCTGAAACAGAAATAGCATCAGAGTGGCCGCAATTCCTGCCGCACGAGCGGCGCTGGTCTCATTCTCAATTTGGTAGATGAGGCCGGATTGAACGGCCATGGCAGCGGCCATGACGCTGATCATAGAAACAAGCTAGACTCAGTTAGCGGTCTATTGTGTAGACGCTTTTGTTCACAGTATTTGCAACTGTAGACACACGCGTACGTATGTATATGGGAGAATGTGTATTCCGGGATCAATATCTGTCTTACCAATGGCTTTCGTCCAATCCTATCTATTAGAAACCAGGGAATAAAGGATGCAATAAAGAACCATGTCTGCAGAAAGCCAGACATGAGTGCCGCCGTATGGTCGTCGAAGCCTATGCTTTTGGAGAACAGAGTGCTTGTGTAGTCTGCGCAGTGATGAGCGTTTTACTCAAGTCATAAAGAATAAAAAATAAGGGCAAGGAAAAGAGGTGTCGAGGAAAGAGCACACACATGTCACAGCATTGATGCCGCCAAGTTGCTGAAACGCCTGGATAGCACACGCCATCAGCAATCTGGACCGCGAGTGAACGCCATCGTCAGCCAGCAAGTGGCGCCAGGATGCCGATCCGTGCTGCTGCGACGCCTCCAGGGCGATGGCCTGCATGATACTGGCATGCTGGCGCTGCACTTCGATATCGTCGAGGGTGGCGTCCTGCATCGCGGCTAGGACGCGGGCACACTCGTCGGCGCGGCCATGCGCGGCTAGCCATCTCGGCGTCTCGGGAATGAGCGGTAGGAGAAGCAGCATGAGAGCGAGGCAGATGCCCTGCAGTGAAACGGGGATGCGCCAGGCGTAGGCGGCCGTGTTGGAGGAAAAGGCGTAGTCGATCCAGTAGACGAGGAAAATACCCAGATTAAGCGTTGAGAGCTGGGCACAGACGACTGGTATTGTAACTTTGTTAGCAGAAGAGGATGAAGATGAAGATGAAGATGAAGATGAAGATGAAGATGAAGATGAAGAAGAAGAAGAAGAAGGAGAAGGAGAAGGATAACGCACAGATTCCTCGGGTAGCCTTGGGACTAAATTCGGCCTGCATCACCGGAATGGTCGAGTTGACGATGCCCAGCCCCATGCCGGACACGACTCGCCCGATAATCATCTGCGCGCGGCTGCTGCTGGACGCCTGTAGCACCACGCCGACGACCATGATGGCGCAGCCGTATCCGATGGTCCAGCGGCGTCCGAGGCGCTCGCCAAACACAGCCGACAGGATCGAACCAAAGAAGCAGCCAACTTATACACGACATTTGTGTTAACTTTGTGTTCCCCCTTGAAGTTTGAAGCATTGTTTCTTGCTGGTTGAGAGGAGCTGACCTTCAAAAATCGCGACAATGACGGCTATCATGGTCGAGCTCGGGTAGTTAAAGGTATGGCCGAAGGCGGGAGAGTTAACTGATGATAGAAGAAGGGAAAGTCGACACATCACAGTCAGCATGAAGATAATTTCCCGAGTCGTTCCATGAGTTACTCGGTCTCATAGTTGCACGTAGAGCAATGGACGTAACACTTTGGCACGAGTACAGGCAGATGAACACACCTAGTCCGCCCATCAGACCATTATCATATCCGATTAGCATAAAACCAAGAGATGTCAGCGTTGTGACGGTCAACAAGAGCGCCCGGCCTCGCAGCTCGGGAAGTTGACCCATGGCGCCCATGAGATACAGCGAGGAAAATAAGTGAGTGAATTTTGAACAAGTTTTGAAGAAATGAACAGATTAGAAGAAACCCTCATAGAACACAAAAGACCAAAAAAAGTAACGTTTAAAGTAGCAGAGGTAACACGTATGTTGTGAAACGGGACAGCGCAGCCTATATATCACAGGCACACGCGACCAGGCACCCGGTCCCGGGACAGACGGGTTTCCCGTCCTTGAAAGGGAAAATCCGGGGTACCCAGATCCTCCCTCCTATCCCTGTACATACAATCAGTACCTAACGTATAACATACTTGGCAGGTGGCTAAAGGACCCCTCAAAAACTCCACGAAGAAAAAAAGGGGTATGTATTGGACGAAGATGCACGTGAGGCAATCGGGCCAAACGCCGCATCAAATGCCGGGTGGTCGGCCGCGGCGGCACGGGCCCGCAGCTGCCGCTGTCAAAGGGCGCTGATTAGCCAATAGTTGCAAGCTTCTTGGGTTCAGAATCGTGTGCATCATCAAGGGAGAATTACGGCGGGAAAGAAGGGAGGACAGGAATTCAGGGAAGAGGAAATCATGAACCAGGGCAAGTTGTTGAGCAGATGGCCGTACCTATCTTCATCGCAACGCAAAGTCCCTGGACCCACTGCGTTCCCGAAAGGCAGCCCCACTCGTTACCTTGCAGGTTGCTTAGCTCTTGCCGCTCTGGGCATCAAGGCTTGGCGTTGACGACGTAACTTGTGTCGACGTCTGGCCACAACTTTCCCAGACCTGCATCGGCAATATAATGCAGCACGTGCGTGTTTCGTTTCTCACGTCGTTTTTCGGTCACAGAAAGCCGCCATCTAAACCGTCTCCCGCATCCTGCGGCTTGAGGGCGCTTGTCGATGGGACGCGGAGCTCTTGGGCTTGTCGCCCTGGGAGGGAGCCTTATTGGTTGGATTGGGGAAAGCGGAACTTGAGTTGTGCAAAGACGAAAAGAGGAAGCGAAAAAAAAAGAGGCAAAAGAAAGGAAAAGGGGGAAAGATTGACTGAAGGAAACGGACAACAAAGAAAAACGTGAGACTGGAAAAAGGAAACAAAAGAACCTTAGCGTAATAAAGGCAATGGCAAGGAAACAAGAGCGCCGGTAGCGTCGCATTTCAGCTCTTTACGGAGCAAGCTCTTCACCTCGTTCACGTGAGGAGAGTACACCAATGCACGTCATCAGCGAATGGATGTTAGACGATAGACATTGATGATGATGAACGTGGTGGATGATGGATACGGACGATGGACGATGGACGATGGACGATGGAAGGATTCAATTGCTGGCTGCCGTCTTCCGTGCATTTACGGCTACATACCTCCTACCTCTGGACATGGATGATTCCACACGATGGGTCATGACATGATTGTGTAAGAGCTACCATCAGATTAACGGAGATTGTTGTTGGATAAACAAGAGCACAGCGCTTGCTCAGTCATTGCTTTAAGATTACTTCCGTAAGCATAATGGCTCCACATATAGCTGTACGGACGAGGATGAAGGCAAGTGCGAATGCGTTATAGGTAGGTAGCCTCGGGTGAAGATGGAGTCACGGTAATGTACCTTGTGCCTGGTAGACGAGGGTGGGTCTGCTGTTTGCGAGGTACGGATTAGGATGTATCAGTGTCGAGTCTTGACTAGGTAGGTATGGTGATGATTCTGTTGTGAGGAGAAGTTTTGTGCGTGAGATTAGTGAGGGCGCTCGCCGAGATACTAAACTCACCACCCACTCACCCACATCTCACTCACCCACATCTCACTCACCCACATCTCACTCACCCACATCTCACTCACCCACATCTCACTCGCTCACTCACTCGCATGCGCTTCACCTCGCTGCCTCGCGACACTCCACTGCCTCGCGACACCCCACGGCACGGCCAGTGTCTTGACTCTCTTCTCCGCATATCCTTGCTTTCAAAAAGATGAAAGTACTTCTTTTTGATTATTCGAAACATACTGAAAAAACTATACATGGGAAAAGAAGAGAAGCGTGGCATCCGCTAAGTCATCTGTTCAATACTGATCCGAGCGCATTCTCCGTGCATATAAGAGCTACCTCATAACACCCACCGATGAGTAGGCAGTGTATATACTACATTCGACAACTCACTACCGCGTCGGGAAGCAAACCGAGACTGTAAGAGGAAATTACATAAGAAACGGTTGTGCACGACTTACGCGATGCATTTGGCGAGCCCAGAACACCATCGCGAAAACGTCGTCCCAAAATGGGCCAGACTTCACTTATAAACGTGGCTGTAGAAATACGTCAGTTGCTTCCTGAAGTATGCTTGCCACGCAGTTCTTAACATCTTCCCTTTGCGCTAGGCATCTACCTTCTGCAGATCAAGTGACTTGACCGACGACCGACGACCGTTGACATCCTACATCCCCCAAGGCTTCAAACCAATGCAGGGCAAGGATCAGAGCCTCAGCATATTCTTGATGTGTCTGTTGAGAAATTTGTCTTGCTGACAATCTGGCTCCCTTGGACTTCGTTTCGACGGGCGGAAGTAGTCTCAGACTTATCTGGGCCAAATTACTACTGGCTTCGCGACCGCAATGTGCTTGAGCTGAGAGAAAATTTGAGCCGACCATGGTTGCATGAGGGCTCGAAAAACTTGAGGGCGTGCAGCTTGTTCTTCTTGTTTAGTAGGACAGGTGCCCACTGCCCAGACATGGGCAATTTGATTTGTGTGAGGAAGTTGCATATTGGCCCTTTGTTGCAGTCGTGGTAGAGGCGACGTTGACGGCATAAACTGCTGTTCATTATCTTGGTGTCAGCGGCATCAGAATAGTACCCCTTCATGCAGGCAAAACTCTCAAGGCGTTGATGGCCTAGAAGTGCTAATTGGGCACCTTCAGACGACGGGTGTTCCCCCTCAATCACAGATATCAGCTGGATGTAGTTTGCCATTGTAGTTTGCGTGTGAGTCGCAGAGCTGAAAGCGCGGCGCACGAGGAGTTTTCAAATACACCTACTCTAGGATATCAATCGATACGAATACATAAGACGTACCTATTACCATTCGCACCACCTTTTTTCTTGGCCTCGGACACCCAGCCACCGACCACCACATTTCCATTTGCGGTCCTGACATCATCACGTGCTAGATAAAACACACATGCAATAGTAAACGCAAGGAAAAACATGAATAAGAGAATATAATTGAAGCTATGTTTGCACGCTTTGAATTACTATACACGCATTTGAACAACACATTCCAACAGGAAGGCTATTCCAACGCATCATCCCAGCGGCTATGTGTGCATCTGCAGACTGCCTCTCCTTAAGCTTCTTCGTACGCCTGCAGATGATCCCTGCTTTGAGACAATACTCTCTTCAGGCTGGCTCTGCTGTGTGACCGTCACCGTTTCTCTGTGAGTGGGCGTTTTGCCACGGAGCGCATCAAGCTTGATCCTCACTCTATCGTTGTAAATGTCTCTATCACGAAAGTACGAAGGACGCTTTTCGACGTCCCTCACAATTTTCATCAATTCACGAGGCCGAACATTCCTGTCTTTAAAAACTTGTTTCGCAACTTCTCTCTGGGCAGGCGTTCGACGGCGATGAATATTGTGCGCGGACGGGTCGACAGACGGGCCGTGGTTATGCTGTCCAACCTTGACATGATATGTCCATTTCCACCGGGCGCGCTTTGATGTAGAGGCTACAATTTTGAACGGGCAGTCAATTTTTTGAGTCGTGGTGTTCCTGAGCCCAGCACTAGCAGACGGCCGCCGCGAGCCACGATCGCATACAAAGACACAGCTAGTAATGACTCCAGCCTTCTTTCGAGTACGATCCTTGGTGAGGGCGGCGCCGTTGTCGCGATGGAAACTCTGCAAGAAGTCATATAGGTCATCAAACGAGTCAAATTGAGTCGACTGCGGCAGGTCTGGTATTTGCGGCATTTCTTCTGATGATGCTTGCCCAGCAGGCATAGCTTCAGTTTCAGCGTCGTTAGCCATAACTTTGGGTATTCGTTGGGATTCCATCGTAATGGCGAAACGTCGTCTTGTTTGAAAAAGTAGGGTAGTGGAAGCCTTTTTTTGTTGAAAAGAGATTGATGGCGAAACTCTCGTTTGGTTGGAGAAAAACAGTCGCAGGCGAGCAAAGGTTGTGTGCAGTTGGTGCCCATGAACATGTGGTGGTGGCCGGGCCAAAAGTGCCCAACTCGGAGAACTGTGCGGTGTATGTACAACTTGGTACAAGGTACCCGTGCGGAGTACAGAGTTCCACAATTCTCGGGCTTCTTTGTAGCCCCGCTCAACAACATTGCTTCAGCACAGAAAAGCACAACGTCTTTTACCATTTCCAAAACTAATTACCTGACTGCCTGTTCATGTACATCAACGTCATCAACGTCGCACATCAGGATGGGACCCTTGACCTGCAAGCTTCTCAACGTCGCTGGTGGCTTTAGAAATCCTCCATAGGCTGATCATTAACTGACCAAAGGTGTCAACTAACAATGACTTCAAGGACTACGATCAGCCACTCCTTCGAAATTCGAATCTTAAACCCTGAATTCGTCCGTAACCTTCGCGGTAGATCTTGCAGCTCATCAAACAAAATTGCCGTACTTTAAAGCCCGGCCTCGAGCTGCTCATCAGTCTATACAGGCTTCAGCGCTGTAATCGACTCCGAAAAGCGATCCCAATATGCCTCAACCATCCCCTACCATAAGCCACGATGTCACGCCTGTGCTCTCTCTGCTGTAGACTTCCTCGCTGCAGCCTGTTAAGCTAGCCGGCGTCGAAATGTACGAGTCAGACGCAGCCGACGCGCGCCGCAGCCGATCTTCGAAGCCAAGCCAACGTCGCCGACTGTCACAGTTCTGACCGCGTGCGTAAAGAAACTTCATACGGTGTTCTCCAATTGTTGGCGTAATTTAGCGTCCTGTTGTAAAGGTATGCTGCAGCTTTAGTAATGTCAAGCCCAAAGTGAAACGTTGGGTTTTTGGAGCCTTCAATCCCGGACACACAATCACAGAATGGAGGAGCTGAACGCTCAGGGGGGTCTGAACAAATAGAAGGCACGCGCGACGAGACTGGATGCTACAAGAGCTGCGGCACATCTTTACAACAGGACGCTGGATTATACCAACAACTGGAGAACACCGTACGAGATTTTTTTCAAGCACGCAACTTCCAAAAATGGAATCGTGACATCCATTCGGAAGCCGAATCTTGACTCACTCAGAGGCATATGGATACAAAGCATTCGCAATATCTGACGACGTCGTAAAAATCATCGCCTACAACGCCTGAATCCAAAGGCATGGGTCGGGTACCTGGTCGGATACAATATCAACCAACATCTACCGGATCTGGATACCATCCTCAGTCAAGGTCATTAGTACTCGCGATGTCGTTTTTGAGTAGCAAGCTATTTTCGAAGAGACTATTAAACATGCGTCGGAAAACCTTACGTACGCCACACTGGAAGAAATTGCCACGCGGGCAAGGATGATTGGGCCGCCAACCCAGCGATTCATCCAGAAGTTGAATCATTCTTCGAAGACATGATATTGACAAGTCAGTTCTTCGGAGGCGCGATTCAGTCCAGGAAGGATACCAACAAGCGAGTAAGACCATGGCCATTATTACTACAACATCAGTCCAGCTCAGCAATTGGAATGGAAAACCCCATTCAGGTCCTTGAGAGCTGAATACGTGGTAATGCACGTTTGTCTATAAGGAAGCGCCCACGGCGGACTTGAGACCTAACTGGGCCTATTTATACGCTTACAGTTGTCGCGCCTATCCTGTTTCCAGGTCGCGCGAAGCGGATCTTAACAGGCGATTATCCTAGCTGAGAGCTGAGATCTTTGGTGGCTCCTCCAAGTCAACCACCAAATACCTCAGTCCCACCCCAGGATGCCATCTCCTTCGACTCGATCGTCGACCATCCCAAGCATGGAAAGTTCTCAGCCCACGTCACAATGCTGATTCTTCGAATATACCAGTGTCGATCATCGAGATGACCGAACCGCCCTTGGTAACAAATTCTGAGCCAACACCCACGACTGAAATGCACGCCACTGAAGCGATCCCAGAAGGTCCTACTATTCCTCAGACCCCAGAGATAATCTTCGTGAAACCTCACATGTCTCGTCTCACTCCCCTACCGTGCCCCGGTGCAATAAGCGGCAACACAAGCGCTCAATTGTCACCACGCTGCCGTCAACGAGTACGTCCCGAACTCCTCGTCTGACCCTGACACAACTGACCACCGCCCAGCCTCATCCGGCGGAATTATCTCCAAGCGTTCCCCATTCCAGCCAAATGAGACTACTTCCTGACGTTCCGCAAGGCGACGACAACGCACCTGCCGATCTTTGGGATTTCACTCCAGATAATGGCAACGCCCCTCGTGATGTATGCGAAACAACACACTCAATACAAGAGGAGGATGTCTCTACGCCAGAAGTATTTGACGATGTAGACGCGTTGGAACACACCGACACAGACATGGCAGACGCAACCGATAGTGCAGTGACAGAGTCGAAGACCCTCCACTTCAAAGAAGGGGGTAGCTACCCGTTCAAATACGATGCGGAAGTCAGCAAAGTCGGTACTCAACGGTTCGCAGGACTCGGACCCATCTCTTTCAAGATACCTCGCCGAAGCTCGAGAAGTTAGGAGTTGAAGAAAGATGGGCGCGTTCAATACGGTCAACTTTGCGCAATCGCCGACCTGATCTTTTTCTTAGCAACTTCCTCTGGGATCTCAAGGTATTACAGGAGACTGATCATCTGAAAACAATTTCGAAAGATGTCCAGGAATTCAGGACAGTCTTTGCAGTCATTGATGCTCGCTGCAATAAGAATACACGTGCAACCTCAATGATCTATAAAGTCTCCAAGCTCCGGAAATCCACCCGCGCGATCTCGTTCAAGAATAACGATCCTACAAAAATTGCCCAGAGCCTTACTTATCATGATTGAGGATTTCGCAAGGCTACGAGGATCAGTGGCTCGTCATCGCAGGCCCTGGCTTTACGCAGCGAGGCCGGGGAAGTTAAGGGGGGTTTATTCCGGTTACGCAAATGAGCGAGTAGACGTCTGGGTATCTGCCAAGCTGCGAATGTGTAATGGTTCAAAAAGAGGATTGAAAACAACGGAGGTGTAGGTATCATTTGAGCGAATTGAGTTGGGTCGAGTCTTGAAGCCCGAGGCGGCGTGGCGGACATAGCTACCTCCCACGGAGCACAAAGGAGCCCGATGATTGTAAATATGTAGTGCAGGATTTACAGGTACATTACGTACCTACCTAGGTATGTATGTATGTACATATTTCTCAAAGGCACGTCGAGCCCTACGGAGTACCTCTCGCAAACTTCTCTCTTCCACATGTCACAACGCCACACAGACCAATTCCAAAGCCGCTCAGAAGCGCGTAAGTGGAGCCTTCGTCCATTTTGGGGCAGAAATTTCGCGGTGGTTTCGCGTCGCAAGAATGGCCTGCCAACGACCGGCGGCGCGCACTCAAACTCTACCAAACGGACTACATGCAGACTGAACAGACTGAACAGACGAGACAGAATCATACATCGACCACCACGTCTTGGATGATGGTGTCCTCTGGGACGTTTGCTACAGATCCAGCCGTCGACAGCCGTCGCACCTCAGCCCTTCAAACACACGCTGCTGGCCCTGCAAACGTGATGCCGGCTGCCTCTCTTTATAAGTCATCACGACAACTTCCACCCCTTGAGTCTCGCAACATGTTCTCCTTCACTGCCGGTCCGGTCTTTCCTTCTGAACCTCGACCCCCAATTCCTCCAATAGTCCCAATTTTCTTGCCCCCTGTCCCGACCCTGCCGAAAATGGCCACCAAGAACGCCGTAGACGATATGCAGAAGAAGCTGAGGCTCCTCAAGCTTCACGGCAAGGACCTAGATGACCGCGAGATTGTCAACGCGCCCATATTCACTGAAGCGGTTCGGAACCATGTTGACGGCCGTGAAGTTCCCGACGCGCTACTGTTTTCGCAATATGGCCTCCTGGGCGGCGAGGTCGCCAAACTCCGAGAGCTCAGCAGCAGAAACAGTAACAGAGAAACTGTGAGCAGCGGGAAAATATTCACACCTGTTAGCAGCACAGCGATGAGCAGTAGATGCAGCAGTACTGGAAGTAGCAGCGGCAACAGCAGCAACCTCACCCATGAGGAGATGAAGCCTGAAGATGCCCCATTCGTACACTACAATGTGGCCGCGCCGTCTAGCACTTTTATTTGTGGTAGTCAGGGCTCCGGAAAGAGTCATACCCTCAGCTGCATGCTCGAGAATTGCCTGCTGGAGTCGGATGCGAACACGCTGCCCAAGCCCCTGACGGGCATCGTGTTTCACTACGACGCGTTCTTTTCTGACGGAAACGGCCAGCCGTGCGAGGCGGCTCATTTGTCGTCGAATCCGCACGTGCGCGTCCGGATCTTGTGTTCTCCGACCAATGTGGGACAAATGAAGGTGCGTGAAAGACGTCGTGATGAATATGTTCCCCCGAGAGGAAGATATTACACAACTTGAATGGGTATCTTTACATCGGTATATGAGTGGAGAACCGAGTCGCTTTTGAGAATAGAAAGATGCAACAATCAGTTGTAGATTCAACAGTCAGGTGTAGATCCAACTTGGTTGAGGGCCAATTTCGTTGACGATCCAACCCAGTTGAAGATCCTCATGTGTCGTTCCTTTCTAACGCCATCTCTCCCACCAGATCACGTACGGACGTTTCAAAAACGTCGAAGTTCAGGAACTTCGCCTCAGCCAACGCAACCTGAACACCAGACGCATGCTGGATCTCATGGCCGTCAGCTCCACCCAGGGAGGTGCCCTGCCACTGTACTTCCACATCATAATGCGTATTCTCAAGGAAATGCGCATCGAGCAGCAAAAGACGCCGGGAGGCTACTTCAACTACCGCACCTTCAGAGATGCCGTGAAGGAAGCCTCGCTCAGCAAGGATCAGACTGGGCCTCTGGACCAGCGACTCGAAACGCTGGAGAGCTTCATGGCCCAGGAGGATGTTGGCCGGGTGCAGTACCGCGCAACCAGGGGCGTGAGTCGGGCCCAGGTAGACACAGCCACGAGGTGGGAAGGCAAGGTAAGCAAAACTTTTCCTTGTGTATGCGCATGTATTCGGACATGTACATGTTTTAAATAAACCCGGTTCGAAACAGAAAGCGTTGCGAGCAACTAGCTGACTGAATCCCCCAAAACAACCAGCCTGGCCAATTAACCATCGTGGACCTTTCATGTCCCTGCACCACCGCCGAATCTGCCTGCGCGCTCTTCAACATCTGTCTAAGCCTCTTCCTAGAGCAAAACACCAAGACAGGCCGCGTCATCGCCCTCGATGAGGCACACAAATACATGACAGACAGCGCCGAGAGCCAAACCCTCACCGAGTCTCTGCTCGCCACGATCCGCCTACAGCGTCACCTAGGCGCCCGTATCATCATCGCAACACAGGAGCCCACCATCTCGCCCAAGCTGCTGGATCTATGCTCCATCACCATCGTGCACCGCTTCACCTCGCCAGACTGGCTGCAGAGTCTGAAGAAGCACCTCGCAGCTGCACAGCCCAACCTCATCCAGTCATCCTCGACCGAAATCGCGGGAAGTGGCGACCAGGTAGCGGTCCTGAACCGCCCAGATGCCCTGACGGCGCTATTTGCCCGAATCGTGGCCCTGCGGCAAGGCGAAGCGCTGTTGTTTTGTCCGAGTGCCCTCATAGGAGCCCAGACGTCTGACAGTGTTGTCCCAGAGGATGGAGCTGCTAAGGATGGATTCGCCGACTGGGCCAAGGCGCAAAACGGGACTTCTGGCTCGCAAGAGGACCAACAGGACCACAATGTTCTCGTGGATGCGTCAGGGAACCGTCTTGTCCGGCTGGGCTGCGGCTTGATGCACATCCGTGTACGGGAACGAGTCACCGACGACGGAGGCCAGAGCATCATGGCGCAGTAAGAGAATTTGTGAAGCGAAGGAAAATATGAATCATGTACGATGTATCTTGGGCTTGTTCCTTTTGTATGACGTGGAAGGCGGGAGGGAAGGCAAGCGGACAGAAAGAAAAGAAAGGAGTCTACGTCTTGTACAATGTGTTTGCTTAGGGGATTTTGGTACCATTGAGCTAAGAATTGGAATTTGAGGAGAAACGGCAAGATCTAGGAAGAGGATCCTTACATGTTGCAAAACGCATTTGCTTCGAACATGTACACAGTACGATAATGGGGGAAAAGTGGACGAGGGGAAAATGAGGGCACAAACACAAGAGCAATCAAAGGACTTCAAGTCTTAGAATAAAGTATAAGCTGTACTTTTACAAAAATGGAAGAAGACCAGAAAACACGGAGAAACAGAAAGGAACAGAGGCTCTTCACTGCAACATTGACAAGATTTATGAGGTCCAGTATTGTGTACGATCTCCGCGTGGTGTTTCCACCAGAGCATCTAAAGCGTGCCGACATGATGGCAGCGAGTAGATTGAGTTGGCCGCGCTGAGCTATGCGGTGCAGGTCGCATGATAAGGGACAAGAATGGATTCATCTTGCGCTGGATCGGGGCATCGGTAGATGCTCGTCGTAGTGAGAAACCGTGGAGAGACCACAAGAATCGACGAGGTGAGGCGTGGACAGGACATGAGAACATACATACCTACCACAAGCAAGTTGACCATTTGTTCACCGATGCATTCTGCATGCCCTTTCCAGAGTTCATCCCGGACCAAGGACCGCACACAGGCCGAATGTTCTGGGCTGGCTGCATTCACTATCCCACTTCATCATACCCGTACTCGTCATCGCGATGCTCATTACGCAAAGCATCGTGTCATAGCTCGCATTCTTCCAAGAGCTGTGTCTTGGACCGCGTCGCTCCCAGCCAGATAGTCAGACAGAAAAATAACCGATTCTCACTCCTGGAGTCTTGGCGGTGAACTGCCTGACAGAGTCGCTTCCGTCGAAGTGCCGACGGCCTTCCATCAAGCAGCGACATTATCGGGATATGAGAAGTGCGTGGATCCAGATACACTACCCCCGAATGGCTTGAGACCGTATGAAGATCCGATGGCCGACGCAGGACCGGTATTCAAGACCCCTCCCGCATAGCTGTGTCACAGACTCACAGCCAAACCATCCACGCGCATGGGCTTGTAGCGGTGCATGGCTCGATTCACACCGCCGCGTCATATGCGGCATGCACCGTCACGTCCCACGTGAAACAGAGACACGGCCACCTTGATGTATTTGATATTCAATCTCGCGTTGGCCCAGGCGTGGGCGCGCCCAAGAGGATCACCAACCCGACCATCTCTGCTTTCGTCGATGCAGGCCACCCGCACGATGCTTCTGCCAGAGCACCTCGAGGATACATACATATCCCACAGAAGTCCCACAGACACCACATGGCCTAGTGAGCCATTCCAGTGCAGACTACGCTGAGTCGATCCGACACAACGATCTGTTGCATCTCTGTGCAGTGGTTCTCGGGAGTCGGCAACCGACGCACCGTGGGCACAATTCCCTCTCTAGAATTAGAATATTATGCCTCGGGCTCAACTTGTGAACTCAATACGCGATCCGACTTCGCAAAACATCGCGTCGCAGTGGATTCCGCCTAGTTATGATCGTGGGGCTCGAAGCCTTGCAGGCTGCAGCTGAAACGCCCCGGTAGACACTGGTGACATGACGCCGGTGCCTTGACAGCAGCAGATGCCGAAGCATGATGATGTGCTGTCAGACCGCCGTGCGCGATTGCAACACAGCAAGTAAGAAACGATCTCAAGGTGCTGTCGACCGATGAGATGCCGATAAGAGCAAAGCAGACCGTGTGCCTTGTCGGTTCGCATCTTGCCTACCCTACCTATCTTTGATCTTTGAGCGTACATTTCGTTTCATTCTCGGTGACGACGTTTCGAAGGGTAGCTGCGTCGCAAATACGGTGAGGGGAACGGCAGTCGTAGCGCAGCGGTGTAGTTAATGGCTCCCTCGTGGCATTGTCTTAGACGGCTTTGAAAATGTCTGGTTTCAAAACAAGTGAAGAAATAAATGAAAAGAGGGCATTTCCAACACGTCACATTCTTCGTGGCTTCCTTCCGGAGACAAGTCAGATGACCTGGATGCGGCGCAGCCGTAATACCTACCTAGGGCCCTATCAATGTGTGCGACGCTGCTTTTGTGTGCAGACGTCATCGTGCCACGATCCCCTCCAAACGGCCGTTGATCGTATGACACACAACCGATCGGTGTGTTGTTCTCCAGGGTCTCGTTTTTCTCGTCTTGACTCTTGGGAGGCATTTCTTCACGTGCAGGAAGCATGCTGTAGGCGACTGGAACTTGCAGCAACCAGGGGAAGACAGCTCCACTTGGCCCGGACGACGGGAGATTCAGATGCATCTATGTATTTTGATTATCGATTATTTGATTACCGACCACAAGGGTGCGATGTGGGCTATGTATATCGTATAATGTATTGCATGATAATGCGGGTGGGCACGTTCGATATTCTATGCACTCACCCCACCGCATTAGATGTGAGGGATACGCAGCCTGGACATGGTTCTTTTGCTCGGTGCCGGTCTGCAAAGAAGCAAAATCGACGCATCTGGGCGTCATACAAGATGGGAGATAGCCCTGTTGGGGGGTATTTTGTGCGATATCCTGTGCGGTGAGAGGCCATCTACACTCATAGCGTGGTGGCTGGGTAACACCGAGGTTTTGCAAGGTATCATCGTTCATCTGTGTGGCCGGCGTCGCCGATTAACGAGCCAGCACAGTTGGTGTTCAGCCCAGCCCGTTCACGGTTCACGGACAAAGGTCCATGGCAGGAGAAAAGAGGATGCCAGGGCGCAAGGAAAGAATACGAGGCCATTCGGCTCTTTGCCTGCATCGTGGCAGACGAGGTGTCTGTCTGTGTCTTGGCCTCACATCGGAACGAGCGTCCTGCGCGTCCTGCGCGTCCTGCGCCTACCTACCTAGTTGTTGCAGCAACGTTGCTTCGATCTTCCTTATTTCTCCGCAAGTCGGCTTCGTCGGGAGAAAGAAGACGATGAAGAACGAGATGGTGTCGGCCCGCGACATGGGTGCCTAGGTCCTTGCTGGAGTGCTGAAGGGGTAGGTACATTGCATGACCGAAATGTTATGTATGTAGGCATCATGTAGGTATGGTATCTAGCAGATTGGCCGATCGACTCTGCCATTTCTAGGCGCCAAGCACAAAGCAAATATTCAGGCAGTAAATTACCTGCTCTTCTTCCGTCATAAATGAGACCCACAACGAATGCCGAGAAGTCAGGATCGAGAACGGTCAACCTGCGGGACAAGACGGTTCAGCATCAGCATCAGCACGATGGCTCAGCATGATCACTCAATTGCGGTTCAGCGCGGGTCAGCACGAGGGGAGAAGCCAACTCAGCGTGACGAGGAAGAGGCGGAAATAGGCAAATACTACGACGGGCCAGTGATGCAACCTGCGCGCAGATGCCAGGCGGGAAGGAAAAGGCCACCCGCGGATGGATGAACACTGAACAGAGATGTATCGCGGAAGTGGATTGTGGGTTGGACAAACCGGTGGATTGCCCGGTGGATTGCCCGGTGCCGGTGGATCCTGCCAGCTGAGCTCCGCCACCCGCAACCAGTTCCGGCAATTCAGACGTCCGCTTATTTTGCAGTCGTTCGGGCGAATAGTTCTATGAATAACTTTACGAATAACTTCTCGCACTGGCAACTGCCATCCGGCAACAACTGCCCACCGCCTGCCCTGTCAACTGCCAACTACAACGACCAATTGCCTGCCACTCCCGTAAACTACCAGCTTGTCTGCAACTGCCTGCCAACTGCCTGCTCACTGCCTGCCAACTGCCTGCCAACTGCCGCTAACCGTAATAGAACCATTAGGATAATCATGTACTCCGTATTTACTATGTTACATGTACCTATCCTGCCCTAGGTATCTGGCGGTCCGACACTAGCTCTCTCTCACTCAGCTCACTCAGCTCACTGCATCATGTCATTGCTTTTGATGGCTGCGCAAATTCCAACCTCTCAGGCTTTCAGCCATCCATGATCCAAGTTCCCAGCCTTCCCAGTCCTCTCTACTGTGTATCCTGGCCGTCCTCGCTGTCGAACTGACACGGATAATACGAAGCTTGTGCTACGTCATGTTCTCTTCTCTCTCATGCCGACTTGACACCATTGGCACCGTTGCAGGCCCCCCACGTTCACGCCTTGCCTGTCTTCCGACGCAACGTCCGTCATGTTGGATTCCGCGATTCCCTCGACCAACAAGTGTGGTATGTACTATGTACCAGAGGAAGCGAAGCCAAGACACCGACCCAGTCGGACCGGAGCAGGGAAGATGTGCGGCACTGTGCAGGGCACCCGTGCGACGTGCGATGTGTGATTTGCAGTTGTTATTTTTGGCCATCAACGTTGCCTCCTTCCAGACGACCACGAGCTGCAGCTATAAGTAGGCCTGCTAAGAGCTCCTTCCTTTCACAGCTTGCCTATCAGACCAAACAAGTCATCCTCTCATCAGTGCAAGCAAACTCTCGACACTGCATACCCTTTGCCTCACTCGCTTCGAAGCTCCCCTGCTCTTGAATATTCAGCTCTTTGCTCCTCAAGCTAAAGCATCCCGTTTCGATCATCAACACCATATCAATCGTCATCACCAACACCACCACCACCACCACCACCATGCGAGTCTCAATCTCTGCTCTACTCCTGGCCGCGACTGCCATGGCTGCGCCGGCACCAGCTCCAGCTACGGTCAGCGAGCCCATGACGCACGAGACGTGCACTCAAAAATCGGGACGAACGAGGGGGTGGCAGGTTAAGGACTTTGACTTCCATGCCTCGTACGTCTTTACTACACCCGCGCACCAGAACTCGGTGGGTCTAGTGAAGTTCACGCTCGAGAACTCGGCGCTCAATGTCACTTCGCAATGCGAGGGCCGCTCCGTCCAGCTCGACGACTTCTTTTATGGCAACTTTGTCTACAAATGCACCCAGCCCGTGCCCGGGGTAGAGACCGCCTTTACCTTTTCTCGTCCCTCGAGCCAGCTCTTGATCAACCAGTCGTGGGCGTGCGTCGATGAGCAAAGCAGCTGGAAGGCCCAGGGCGGTGCCACCCTCACGCTGGACTGCAAGGATGAGACTTGGACAAACCCGGATTGGAAGCAAGGCCAGACGTACTCATCTCGCACCGTTTCTTGTGGCCATGTGGACGCTCTGATTCCCATTAACTCGATGTCGGCGGTTGCTTAGAATGCGACTCCGTCCAATTTGACGACTGGACACGAACTCTTCCTGGAGGCGACGACATGAGGGTGTTTATAATGTCTTTGTCTTTGTTTTTGTTTCTATTCTTTTTCGCCGTTATCCCTTTTGTCTCTATGACTTTTACACTTCTTCTAATCCCTCATTTGCTCCTATACTGGGACTTTTACCTGTGGTGTAAAGTCTATTCTTGCACGCAGTGACGCAGTACACTTGCTCTACAGGCGCTTACATAATGTATATTTCTCCTTTTCTTATCGGAGGGCGGCAGCAATGGGGCAAAACTTGTTACGAATCGCACGACACTCTTTACGACAATTAGCGGCGGTATTCCTGAATGAATGACGAATACCAAGATATACTGGGAGGCTGGGTATTACGGGTAGATAAAAGATAAAATACAATTCAATAAGGCTAATGCCTCAAGACACGACAGATGCGAATCAGAGTGAAATTTCTTGAGACTTGTGCAACCTCATGCCGCGATTAATGAGCGAGAGCGGCAATTGAATAATGATGTCTCGGTGACACATGGGCGCAACCAGAGTCTCGGAGTCGGGCGTCGCGGGAACGGGCCGAAAACGTCGATCTGGTGCATTGCACTGCACGCTGCGTGGACACAGTAGAATTGGATCAGACCTCCATGTGGTTAGAGCGTTGTGGTCAGGCCTTGTATGTGGTACATACATATGTGCATAGGTCGTACATAGCCTGCTCCAACTCGTAATCGTACTCGGAGTCCGAGGTCGTGCTCATCTACGGAGTAGAATCATGGGCGAATAAATAGGCGAGTTCATGCCCTTGCAGCGCAGAGCACACAAAGAAATAGATTCCACATGCAGTCCCCTTCATGGTAATACCCAGGTACCTACCTAAGTCGACAGGCGGATCCGGGTGCGTCCATCATCCTACAGGGCCTTTTTACATCCTCCGTACGGAGTACTCCGGACATGTAACATACATAGTACATACTACATAGACGGATTGTGTACGGAGTAGGTAAAGGCCACAAGGGCTACGGAGTACATTATAGATATGTACTCCGTTGTTGTACCTAGGTACATAACCTTATCTCGCCCAACAAAGGCCGCTTAACAAAACGGCAGAGAGTGCACAAAGGGTGATTGGAGGCAGCGGCGGAGCCCTTTCCGAAAATGGACCTAGAAAGGGAATTGGGGATGGCGCAATCGAGGAAGAATGCAAATGCAATGCCAGGATTGGCGTGCGTGCTTGTACGAATGTTTTATTTATGTGTCGTGCGTGTTGACAAAGGAGGTGGAAGGTCGCGCGAGTGAGGTGCATGATGCATGATGCACCTCTTTGTTGTACGGAAATGTGTATATGTAGTCTAAAGTCTTGTTCTGTGTTTGGGCATATGAGTTGAGACTCGAGAGACAGTATACACACTCCGTAGAGCAGTTGAAATTCACTTAGGTAAATTCAGGTACTTGATGGCTTGCGACTTGCCGAACGTTGCTGACTTGTCACGTACCAACTCGATGACTCAATATAATCATCTCCGATGATGTTTTTTGCTGACATGCAAAGTCAAAAGATAGCATCATCCATTCGTTTCTCTGTTTAAATATCTACTACTACACACATAGGTAGGTATAGATAGTTAATGAGCTTCTACTCCGTAGATTGCCACGAAAAAAAAGACGTCAATCAAGGGGTGCGATGACACCATCTCGCCAGACCCGCCAAACCGCCTTCGCCAGCCAAAGACAGCACCCAGAAAGCCCCAGCAGGAGCCAACTGAGTGGGCTTTCTCTCACGCGAGCAACAAACGTCCACGGCATTGGCGTCGGTTAGTGGGGAGGGGCAAGCAGAGTTTTTCCAATCGCTTCACTTTTGCGCCTTCATCCAGGGAAGAGTAGGCGGTTTGGGAATGGGAAAGAGCTACTCCGTAGATCTGTAGGAATATAAGGGTTGGGCTTATCCCGCGCTGGGTGAACGAAGGATTCATGACATTATATTCCTGCGTCAACTTGCTGTCTCTCTGTCCGTCTGGGCTGGTGTTGGTTGAAGTCGATTTGAAGCTGTGCTTGTCGGAACTCGTCAACAGCCATCATTCCCCCCTGCCAACTATATTTTTTTTAATCTATTACTTGTTTAATATTTCGGTCCCTTTGCGATAAGGCGAGCGAAACCCACGAAGTAACGAATTAACCGATAACGAAACCAAACCACACAAAGAAGACTTCCCCAGAAGACTCGAATCTTCGTCTTTTCTACTTCATAAAAAAAAAAAAGGGTTCACGATCTCATGGATAGACTATTTGGCCCTCGCGCCTCCAAGGCCGGGGAGACGGTCAAGGTACAGGCCGCATCAGGCGATGAAGCCAGCCTGGGACCGCAGGATGCAGAGACTGGTGCGTACATGAACCCGAAAAAGCACTTATTCACCCACTGACAAGAAAATCACAGGCCACCAAGTCGCCCTCTCAGAAGCCCGCGAAAACAAGCGCCAAATCGGCGTCCCCTCAGCCGCCCTCCTCATCTTCAACCGCACCATCGGCACCGGCATCTTCGCCACTCCCGCCACCATTCTCGCCCAATGTGGTTCGCCAGGCCTCTCCCTCTTCATCTGGGTCGCCGGCATGATCATCGCGGCAGCAGGCACAGCCGTGTACATGGAGTTGGGGACAGGGCTGCCACGCAACGGCGGCGAGAAGAACTACCTCGAGTTTGTGTACCGACGGCCGCGGTACCTAGCTACCTGCCTGTACACGGGATACGTGATGCTGCTGGGATGGGCGGCGGGCAACTCCGTCATCTTTGGCGAGTATCTACTTCACGCGGCGCAAGTAGAAGCCACGCAATGGAGGCAGCGCGGCCTGGCGCTCGCGTGTCTAACAGGCGCATTCGTGATCCACGGCACGGCGCTGCGATGGGGATTACGGCTCCAGAACGTTCTGGGCATCATCAAGATTGCTGTTGTGGTCCTGATTGTGGTATCGCCGCTGGCGAACCTGCATCGTGTACGCGAGATTGACGGCTTCTCGGCCCCCTTTGAGGGCACCACCGGCAGTGCGTATGGCATCGTGACGGCGCTGTACAACGTCATCTGGAGTTTTGTTGGGTACAGCAATGCGAATTATGCGCTTAGCGAGACGCGCGATCCGGTGCGCACGCTGCGACGAGCGGCGCCTCTCGCTCTGGCCACGGTCTCGGTGTTGTATCTGCTCGCCAATGTCGCATATTTTGCCGGTGTATCGCGCGAGGAGATGCTCTCCTCGAAACGCCTCGTCGCTGCGTCGCTATTCCGTAATATGTTTGGCGCCAATGCCGAGCGCGCCCTGTCGGTCTTTGTGGCCCTCTCGGCTCTCGGGAACGTACTCAGCGTTATTTTCTCTCAGGGTCGCCTGGTCCAGGAGCTGGGCCGGGAGGGCATTCTACCTTTTTCGCGCTTCTTCGCTAGCAATAAGCCCTTCAACGCGCCCCTCGCTGGCTTGTTTGCTCACTGGCTCGTCACGGCCATTACCGTCATCGCACCCCCGGCTGGCGACGCGTATAACTTTGTTCTCAACCTCATCTCGTACCCGCTGGCCATTATCAATGTTCTCGTCGCGGGTGCGCTCGTCCATCTGTACCGGAACCGCGAGCGCCGCGAGTGGCACCCGCCCATCAGCGCTACTCTTCCCGTTGTGCTGTTTTTCCTGGCGAGCAACATTTACCTGGTCGTTGCGCCGTTTATTCCCCCCGAGAAGGGCAACGGCGTGTACGAGGCGTTGCCATACTATATACACTGTGTCGTTGGCTTTGGCGTCTTGGCTGCGGGTGGCGTATACTGGCTGATCTGGGCTGTCCTATTACCGCGGTTCGGCCATTACGAGCTCGTGCAGGAGACTGTCGTTGATGAGATCGACGGCTGGGAACGTCGCGTCTTCCACAAGCGGCCGCTGCCCCAGAAGGGGGCTTCACCGAGCGCTTCGTTGACCAATGTGCGGTAGACGGTCGGTCTTATTGTGCTTTGTGTACTTTAGCGAAATATATTCCATTCAACCTGGACTTTGATGCGATCTCTCAGCTCTGCGATGTGATAATTCGTCTTTCCAAGGTGTAAGTTGCGCATCTTGCGCTTTCATGTTTGTTGTGCATGTAAATCTTTTGCGTCTGTGTAGTGTCGTCCGCCCCTTACTATCAACGTCATTTACCCCTCCTCGGATTGAGTTCTGGAGTACAATGACATCTCGGAATGCTAGCCGCATCTGGGCCCACGTCACCGGACCTCAGCCATCGGATATATTTGTACCGCTCAGGCATTGTGGCGCCCAAATACAAAGCCATGGTACACGTGGATCATGGATGTGACCGAAAATCATAAATGGGCTCAATATACAATCTACATACGGAGTAGATACCTAGCCCATTTCAGGTTGCACCAGTAAATATGAGAGGTCGGAGGACCGGAAAAGGTGGAAACCCGGACAAAGGTCAAACGGGTGTCCGGACAGACGAAGAATAGGATCTCAGTTCACTGAGAAAGAATAAGAGAAGAACCGCTGATAGATCTGACACGATCCGCCCGATTCAAAAGAGAAGATAGAACCAGACTCAATTCACTATCTGCACAACAGGAACTAAGTCCTAAAGCATGACCAAAACCCCCCCTCCTTTTTCCTCTCTCCTCCTTCCTATCCTCAGTGGGCTCCCTCAACCCCTTTAACTAAATGCCCAAACTGATCTCCCTTGTGTTGAACTTTGAATGTCTCATGCGATCTCTCCAGATGCCTAGGAACCCAACAGAACGGAATGCAACTGAAGAACAGCAAGAGAAACATGTAAATCCAGACTGACACGACAACTCCACAGAAAGCGTCCCTTGATCACAGAAGGTGTCTCAACAAGCAGCAACAACATCTCACAACAAAAATGTGAGAGAGCAATGACAAATAACAGAGCTGCGACGTGATAGGGCGGCTGACTCAAAGCGGAGCAAGGACCGATACCTAGTTCTGGGCCCTGGCACGGCGCTTTCCGGCACCCACGACTCGTACAAAGTACATACATTACATTACATTACATATTTGCAATGTTCGCGCTCATAGGTGCACTTTGGAATCACATACCTATCACTGATCAGTGAGTGATGATATCGCACAATTTACGTTTCAACTCTACACGTCTACGGTTTGACATATCTCCTTCTTTCCGCCTTCTTCCCTCCGGTTATTGTCATTGCCGCTTTCCCCGCGTCTTATTGTCCGCTTGGCACCCCGCCCCCGCGTAAAGCTTGCCGACGCCAACTTCAAAGGGGCAGAGCGCCGAACTGATGAGAGGCATCCATCATCCCATTATCCATGTAGAGTTAAACGACTAAGCTCGATCAATTGTGTTGTGGCGTTTTGAATGTTTGCCGTGACTTTCTGTCTCGCGTTTCAGTGTTCACGTGTTTTCGTGTTCTATTCCCCCACTCCCCTCCTGGTATTCCCTTCATGTTTCCCTCCTCTTTCCTGTCTCTTCCTCTCTTCCTCTCTTTTCCTATTTTCCTATTTTCCTATTTTCTTCCTCTTCGTCGGTTTCTCTAGGGGGCTGCGAAGAAACGCCATTTTAATCGCCCATTTGTTTCGCCGCCTTCTACCCGCGAAATCGCCATGTCCCTCCATGAGACTACTCCCCCGCATCAAGGGCCAACCCGCAGAGCCGAGGCTGAGACCGAGGCCGGGTCCAAGCCCGAGGTTTTGTTCGCTGGGGAGGGCGCCCAGGACTCGCGATGCCTGGTGGAGTGTCCGGCGCATACGACTGATAGGCGACTGATGGCCAAGATTGATCTTCATGTCATTCCGTTCCTGTGCATCATGTACTTGTTGGCCTTTTTGGGTATGTCTCCTGCCATATATATATATATATATATTTATATATATATACGGATTTGCGCATGTTCACTGTATTACATTCGATTCCTTGACTTGAGCAGCTTTAAACAACGGCATTGTGCTTTCCTTTCTGTCCCATTGCCCACAATGCTGTTCCAATTTCTCAAAGAAATTGAAACAAATACATACATATGAGAATCCATCCCGCATGATAGTAATGGAGAATAGACCGCGTCAATATCGCCAACGCCAAGATCTACCACCTCCGCGAAGACCTCGATATGCTCAACCCTCCGTCGCGCTTCAACACCGCCATAGTCATCTTCTTCGTGCCCTACATCCTCTTTGAGATTCCGTCCAACATGCTTCTCAAGAAGTTTACTCCGGCAACATGGCTGTCTCTGAATATGTTTTTGCTGGGCGTCACGACTATTTTGCAGGGCGTGGTGCAGAATTACGCGGGATTGTTGGCCACGCGCTTCTTTTTGGGCTTGTTTGAGACGGGCATGTTTCCAGGAGGTGAGTCCCTTATTTGTTCGGTACTTTTTTTCTATGTACATCTCGCTTGTTGCAAAGTCACCAGCCAAAAAAATACATGTGTTTGAAAATATACATGTACATGTATACATATGCGCACACATGCATCATGCATGCTTGCTAACCCACGCAGCCTTCTACCTCATCGGCATGTGGTACCGTCGCCACGAAGCTCAGCGCCGCTACTCCTTCTTCTTCAACAGCACCACCCTCGCCGGCGCATTCGGTAGCCTCCTCGCCGCCGCCATTGGCCAAATGGGCGGCCAGCGCGGCTACAGCGGTTGGCGCTGGATCTTCATCCTCGAGGGGACCTTCACCGTCCTCGTCAGTTTGGCCTTTTACTTCTTGTTGCCTAGCTTTCCCGAACAGGCCACCTGGCTGCGCGAAGACGAGCGGCAATACGTCGCCGCGAAACTGCGGCTCGATCAGGGAGACGCGGGGCTGGAGCGGAGCATCACCCTCAGCGATGTAGGCCGCGTTCTGCGCGACTACAAAGTGCTTCTTGGGGGTGTCATGTATCTGGGCCTCGTCGTCCCGGCGTACGGCTACGCATACTTTGCGCCTAGTATCATTTCCAGCTACGGCTATAGTCCGACGCAGACGCAGCTGCGCAGCGTGCCGCCCTGGGCTGTGGCCTTTGTGTTTTCCATGATCGTGGCCTTTGTGTCTGATAGGCTCCGACACCGGGCACTCTTTGCGGTCCCGGCTGTGTTTCTTGCCATTGCTGGCTTCGCTGTCCTCAAGGCTGTCAATACCAACATCGACGTGCAGTACATGGCGCTCTTTCTCGCTGTCATGGGCGTCTATACCGCCATGCCCATCATCGTGTGCTGGTTCAACATGAACCTGGGGGGCCATCATCGCCGCGCTATCGGCAGCGCCTGGCAGATTGGCTTCGGTAACTTGGGCGGCATCATCGCCTCGTTTGTCTTTGAGCAGGACAAGGCCGGCAAGTCGGACTATAGCCTCGGTTACAGCTCTTGCATTGGCTTTTGCTGCGTTTCTGCCGTTGCCTGTGTCTTGTATGCACTGGCGTGCTGGAAGACGAACCGTGATCGGGAGCGGGGGAGCACGGAGGGCCGGCTTCGGGCCGTGTCCGAGGACGAGAAGGTTGCGCTGGGGGATTTGAATCCCTCGTATCGCTATTTGCTGTAAAATTTGATTTCGTCTCTGCTGGTGCTGTTGGGGATTCTGCTTCATAGAGGAATTACTAGACATACATGCAGAGTCTCTGTCGAGTGAGCAATGTGACGTAGTTTGCGATTGATGGTGAAGTCGCCAGTAGCGACAGCTGCATTGAATGTAAATATTGTGGTACAAGTACTGTAAGCATTATTATTGTTCTAGTAAGAAAGATGAACAGGTATACCATCTATCTTGGCCTGGACGCTATCGCATGTCGGGATCATGCTTATTGAAAAGGCAGATGGCGGGCAAGACCGAGTCAGAAGCGAGGAAGAGATCGAGAATGGCAAAAAATATCTGCCATAGTTCCGGTCATGACGCCGATACCGGCATGGGTGGCAAACTGTTTGAGCGGTGGATCTTGATCTCAAGTCCTGCATCAAGTTTGCGTGGCAGGCTCACGGCGTGGAGTCGTCGGTGCAGCATCTGGCTTTTCGCGCGGCAAATTGCCCTGCTGATCCACCCCCTCGAAAATCTGCATCTGCAACGGGATCGCCGAGGGCAGCTTCGGCATCGCACGGCCCCATTCGAATTTATAGTTGAGAGTGTTGGGGTCTTGTTCCATCTTTGAAGAGATTTGCCACGCTCTGTTGTAGACTCTTCGGAACCATCTGCCGGACACCTCCTTGCTGAGCTCATGTCCGGCGTACGGACCGGAGCACTGTAGCCCGGAGCGTCGTCGTAGTGCTCTGGACTTTGGTCTCTCAACGTTTGCCGTCGGCCTGGCAATGTGAGCCTCCCAGTCCCAGTGATCCGAGGTTCGGGCTTTACTCTTCGACAGTCCCCTCGATTGTTGCGTCAGAGCAAGGGGCCGCCTGGAGGGAATTGCCCATTCGCCGGCATCCTGTCCGCCTTGACTTAATTGCTCCAATAATTCCCATTCGCCTTTGCCTAGAGGCGGCATGATTTTCTCGGCCATTCTTCTCCACCAGTGTGCTCGTTTGGCCGTCACAACGCACGCCGCAGGCGGTTTGCCCCAGATACTGGTTTCCGGAACAGATTGCTCCGGGTTGATCGCCTTCAAAGCCCCTTTAAGCCAGCTCGTGGAGCTCTTTGTAGCCCCCTGTTGCTGCTTCATAGAGTGCAGAAGTTTCAGCAGTTTTGGCGTATCCCATTTCTCAAAGAATGCGTTTTTCGAACTCCGTGCCTTCTTTTGTGCAGGAGCTTCGCTCTGATCTGGCGTGTTCGAAACTGTGGACTCGGCAAGTAGGCTCTCAAGAGCTTCAGAGTCACCAGGACCTTGTGGTCTGACCAGTTCGGCCATGAGCTCTCGTCTCCTGAGCCCCGTTCGGCCAAACCCCTTCATCACTAGGTTCTGCATGGCATCCTTGTCGCCGCTATTGGCGGCTCGTAACATGCGCAGTAAGGACTTGGCCTTGGCAAGGCGTTTCGTGACAAGCGCATCTTTTCTTCTATGCTCGTGGAACCTCTTTTGAATCGTCGAGTCGACTACTTTTCGGAAGGCTGGGGGCAAATAGGAAGCTTCTCGGAGGAGGTGACGATAGAGCTGCAGTGGCTTCAGAGACAGAGGCACAGGGTGCCAAGAGGCAGGCATCGTAGGTGCCGCCAAAATATCCGCACGAAGTAAGTCAAACGGAGCGAAGACTGTGAGAGTTCACTCTTGTCTTTATCTCGAGTCGACGATACTGTTCTTGGAAGGCTTTAATCCTGTCCTGACCCGAGTTGGACGAGACGGAAGCGATCAGACTTGAGCCGGCCCAACCTCGGGCTGCATCCGTCCGCTGGTTGGTTGTGCGTGACCCACCCGAGCTTCGCTTGCCCTCGCGTCGCCAAACACGCTCAACACGCCTCAACACGCCTCACCCGCCAGATTCACGAAACAGACACGTCGTGCTTAATTGACGGCCGCATCATTTTCCCCCTCCGCAGCAGCCATCGTCATACCGTCTTTGCTCGAGTCCAGTGCAGACGGAGTACAAACTATATACATACCTACATCATACATGGGATCGTGCAAACACATCAAGCTAGGAATTTGCGTTTCGGCTAGCCTCGTTCCCCTGCTGTTTTGCTGCCAACCCACTTGCTCCGCCATTCGTTTCGCCAAAAAGCTGCATTTGACTCCAGCATTCGACTGTACAGTGTACCCAGTGCTGTTCAAGTCTCGTCTTTGGACTCAGATCCTCCAGCGATATCATCGTTACACGAAATTCGGGAGCACGTAGCCGAGGGCAGCCATCTGCTCGGGCGATAGCGGACTTTGCCAAGGCAAACGATCCCCTGCGCAACACTTTATCAATCCGTACATCAGTCGATCTGGTCTCAACGAATTCTCAGGCCGATCTCTCCACACGATCTCGACAGACATTCATGATGGCTCCCGCATCGCAGACCTCGCAACAGTCTTTCTCCATGAGCCAACAATCCCAACCGAGGCAAAGTGCCTCTTTTCACCATCCCTACAATACCCCTGATGGCCCTCAAATATACTCAGTAAGTTGACCCGGCGCAATCCCTTCGTCTTTTTCTTCCGTATTGAACGAGGCTTGGAGGATGCGTGTGGCAAGTAGCCATTTATATCTTTCATTCTATTTACCGTCACACTCTAGGCCTCCTACTCTGGCGTCGACGTATACGAAATGGAAGTCAATAACGTGGCGGTCATGCGTCGAAGACAGGATTCATGGCTCAATGCTACGCAGATTCTCAAAGTTGCTGGTGTTGATAAAGGCAAGCGAACCAAAATCCTCGAAAAGGAGATCCAAACCGGCGAACACGAAAAGGTGCAGGGAGGCTATGGCAAGTACCAGGGCACGTGGATCAAATTTGAGAGGGGCGTCGAGGTTTGCCGTCAATATGGCGTTGAGGACATTCTTCGACCACTGTTGACGTACGATATGGGTCAGGACGGCGGCGTTGCTGGCAGAGGAGATTTCAACACGCCCACCAAAGAACAGGCCATGGCAGCTCAGCGAAAGCGCCTGTACAACTCTAGTATGGATGGCCGACCGAATGGCATGACGGGAACATTCTTCAAGAATATCTCCAGCACAGCATCACATGCCGTCGCGGCCATCAGCAAAGCCCGATTCGACTCGCCCGGCCCTCGGGGTCGCGTCCCTGCTCGCGCGTCTGGTAGTTTCAGCAGACAGTCCTCGATGCAGAACGGGGATGATGTTCCAGCAAATTCACAGCAGAGCTTTACATCCGACTATGGACAGCAAGCAGACTCTGCACTCTCGACGCAACAAAGCGTAGACGCTTCCATGTCTGCAGCGCCTGAGCCTGAACCTCCTAGAAAACGCCAGCGAGTGACAATGACACCGACAGATAGCGTGAGTGGCTATGGACAAAGTAATATGGAAATGTATGCATCAGCGTTTCCCGGCTCACCCACAGAACCGAACGAGTCCTTTATCTTCACGCAACATGCCGCGAATTATGGATCATTTGACGAGGAGAGCCAGGGACCGTTACCACCACTGCCCTACGACATGTCTCCCGATGTTGAAGTGAAGCGCGGCATGCTGATGGGCTTGTTCATGGATTCGTCAATGACAGATGCCGCCAAGCATGACATGCTTCGATCCTTTACTCCAGCCGAGCTCGATATGCCAATCGACCCCCAGAGCCACACTGCTCTGCACTGGGCAGCTACACTGTCCCGTATGCCACTTCTGCGTGCCCTGATAGCTGCCGGGGCATCGCCACATCGAGTAAATGCGTCGGGTGAGACTGCTCTGATGCGAGCCTGCCTCGTGACCAACTCGATGGACCAAGGCTCTTTTCCTGAGTTGCTCGAAGTTCTGGGAGGTACAATCGAGTCGCGAGACCAAAAAAGTCGAACTGTACTGCATCACATTGCCGTGACTAGCGCTGTCAAAGGTCGCAACGCCGCCAGTCGATACTATCTCGAAAGCCTTTTGGAATGGGTTGTTCGACAAGGAAGTGTCCCGAGCAGCCAGGCCAACGGGACCGCGCCGTCGAGCAACTCGCAATCTGTCTCAAGTCCTAAGATGGGCATTGCTCGTTTCATGAGTGAAATTGTGAATGCTCAGGACAGTTCGGGCGACACCGCTCTCAATATCGGCGCCAGAATCGGTAATCGAAGCATCATCTCGCAGCTTCTTGAAGTGGGTGCAGATCCCAACATTGCCAATCGCGTTGGTCTGCGGCCTCTTGATTTCGGTATCGGGGGGGAAAGTGGCGATAACAAGAATAAAAGCGATGATACCCCGACGGATAAAAATGGAGTCGCTGGTTCAAGTCAACGCACGCGAGAGAGCAGCGATGAGATAATTGCCTGTGAGTTTTGCATCCCGTTCTTCCGTTTTTCAAACGACACACAGATTGTAGAAGGAAGCAAATCAAAAGGGGGGATACGAAAGCCGAAATGCGGAAAAGAAACAAACGATGTTCAATTATAATTTGACTGACCGAGGGCCCCTTAGCAATCACCCATTTGCTTAACGAAACCGGCGCGGCATTTCAACAAGAGATGAAGGGCAAGCAGACCTCACTAGACGCAATGCACGCCACCCTCCGTACCACATCTACACAACTCGGAGAGGCCCGCAGAAGTGTCGAGCAACTCACCGAGAGTGTAAAGAAGCAACAGCTGGCCCGCCAAAAAGTCTCCAACCTGGCCCACGCGCGCGAGGACGAACAGCTCCGCCTGATATACGAGCAATCACAATCCTCGCAACCCAATCCGTCCTCATCCTGGGAAACTGAGCTCTCTGCCATGCTCGAGGCAGCAGAGGACTCGTCAACAGCAACCGGCGGTGGAAGCAGCAACAAAGGAATCCTTCCCTCCGCATCTATTCTGCGCGCTCGTCTTCGCGCCATTGAAGGCCGTCGCGACGTCACCCGCAAGATGGTGCAGGCTCTCAAGAGCCGCAGTCGCGATGTCGAAGTCAAGTACCGCCGCGTGGTCGCCCTGTGCACGGGTGTGCAAGAAAGCGAAGTCGACGCCGTGGTCGATGGTCTACTCAAGGCTGTTGAAAGTGAACAGGATGAGCTTGACATTTGCCGCGTGCGGCGATTCCTTGGTGGTGTAGAAGCCGTGGTGCATTAATGCACTGGGGTCTCACCGTTGGTCTCGTTTGGTTTTGGTTTTTTTTTTGTACATATATCCCAGTTTGGTTACGATGTATGAGTCCTCAATGAGCCGGGGGCCTGGGATTTGGCCTAGTTCTATCTGTCTCCTCTTGATTATATGTAATCCCGATGAACTGTCTACCTTGTTCCGATTCCTGTTCTTCATGCGTTGTTTTGTACATTGTTGTACACGTTTTGGCCTAGGTGCTTTAATCTGTATATACAGGAGTCATGTACGAAGTGTGCGGGGCGTTTTGCTGGGGGAGTGGTACCTATGTTTTTTTTTGTCTTTTTTTTTTTTTTCGTATTTGACTTTTATTATAGAACGAGTGCTTGGCTGTTAGCTAGGTAGGCGCAGGCGTTTTGAATAGCAATCAAGACTGCAAAGGAGTATGTACATATACGGAACATCCAAAATGCCTGTTGTTTCCCCTTGAAAAAAAAAAGGTTATCACAAAAGGAGTTACCGAAGGAGGATGCTTTCGGGGCATGTCTCCCGCCTTGAAAGTTGACTAAATGTTGATTGGATAGTAAGTACGTAGATGAGCCGTTTGGTTTTTGCGGCTATCCGACCCGGCAGTGTGCCAGTGCCACGAAGCTACATGCCAGCACGTAGACTAAAAGAATTCCAAGTCTACCACCTTGTCCCATCTCCTACCAGAGTATACACTTACGCCACAGCCAGGAACGCAAGAAAAGGGCAAAGCTAGGCGACAATTGACGACGTCTCGTCGAGGACAGGTGTCTTGGGCAAGAACGCCCTTTTAGCTGTGTATCATCAGGTCTGGGACAGGATGGCCAAGAATTTACAAACCCAACACTCGCCTCAAAGACGCCTAACATAAAATAAACAAAGGCTAGCTCAATCCCATGTTCGAAAGTTTCGTCTTTTGAAAGAGGAGGCTCGATTATTATATGTGTATTCGCGTGGGGATATCATGATAAATGCTATGTAATGTCGCGTTTGCTAGGTCATGGAATCGCATAAAAACTAAAAACAAGGACAAAAGAAGAGCGCGGTCGTCTCATGGGGTGCTTTCCCCTACGAAGGCCGGTCGTATCGCGCTACATTCCTCCCCAAACGCCGGACGACGCGTCAACGGTTAGACTGGAAAAGAAGCAAAAAAATAGAACGACACGCTTCAGACCACGGTAATAGTCAGCAACATGATTGGAAAGCAGACTTTCCGGGAATAATCAGCCGGTCGATGCCCCATCTGGGTTGCGAAGCGGATGCCAACTGACTTACTCAGCAGCACCCTCCACCTCTTCTATTGCGACCGCTCAGCGTAAAGACCTCCTCCCATTCCCTCAACCCCCAATTCTGGTTTCTGTTTCTCCCTCGCTTGCGCCGCCGTACTCCGCTAATGCCGTCGTCCGCGGTCGCACCAGTCATGGAGCTCTTGATGCTGCCGCCATCGCTGGCTGCGTTCCAGATTCCACCGTCCCCGTATTGGATACCGCTCATGGGATCATCTGGGTCAATGTCCCCGAGCTCGATCTTGGTCAGAATCATGCGCGCGAGACGGTTGAATATTTCGTCGACCCCTTCGCCGTTGAGAGCACTGACTTCAGTGACGACGGATATACCCGCTGAGCTTGCCCACCTCGTGACTTCCGAGGTACTGATTTCTCGGCCTTCGAGGGCAATGGTCGCTCTTTGTTGCATGCCTGGTCCGATGGAACCACCGCCGCGATCCCAACTTGAGTAGGATCCGACTGTGTATGTGCCCATGGTGGAGAGGGAGTGCGAATCGCCAAACGCGGCAGTTATGGTGGATGTAGAACCGACGCTGCTGGGGGTTGTCGGCGGTAAGTTTACATCTAGTAAGGAATCTGACGCCAGGTCAAGCTTATTTCCCACCAGCATCAAGCTCAAATTTGGGGAGGCCAGTGCGCGCGCGTCGTTGAGGAACGGTTGGATGCCCCGGAAGGATGCGTGCGATGTGATGTCGTAGACGAGGATGGCACCGGCTGCACCGCGATAGTACGACCGCGAGACGGAGCGAAACCGCTCAGTACCTGCTGTATCCCAAAGCTGTGGTTTTTAACGAAACCGGCGCGGCATTTCAACAAGAGATGAAGGGCAAGCAGACCTCACTAGACGCAATGCACGCCACCCTCCGTACCACATCTACACAACTCGGAGAGGCCCGCAGAAGTGTCGAGCAACTCACCGAGAGTGTAAAGAAGCAACAGCTGGCCCGCCAAAAAGTCTCCAACCTGGCCCACGCGCGCGAGGACGAACAGCTCCGCCTGATATACGAGCAATCACAATCCTCGCAACCCAATCCGTCCTCATCCTGGGAAACTGAGCTCTCTGCCATGCTCGAGGCAGCAGAGGACTCGTCAACAGCAACCGGCGGTGGAAGCAGCAACAAAGGAATCCTTCCCTCCGCATCTATTCTGCGCGCTCGTCTTCGCGCCATTGAAGGCCGTCGCGACGTCACCCGCAAGATGGTGCAGGCTCTCAAGAGCCGCAGTCGCGATGTCGAAGTCAAGTACCGCCGCGTGGTCGCCCTGTGCACGGGTGTGCAAGAAAGCGAAGTCGACGCCGTGGTCGATGGTCTACTCAAGGCTGTTGAAAGTGAACAGGATGAGCTTGACATTTGCCGCGTGCGGCGATTCCTTGGTGGTGTAGAAGCCGTGGTGCATTAATGCACTGGGGTCTCACCGTTGGTCTCGTTTGGTTTTGGTTTTTTTTTTGTACATATATCCCAGTTTGGTTACGATGTATGAGTCCTCAATGAGCCGGGGGCCTGGGATTTGGCCTAGTTCTATCTGTCTCCTCTTGATTATATGTAATCCCGATGAACTGTCTACCTTGTTCCGATTCCTGTTCTTCATGCGTTGTTTTGTACATTGTTGTACACGTTTTGGCCTAGGTGCTTTAATCTGTATATACAGGAGTCATGTACGAAGTGTGCGGGGCGTTTTGCTGGGGGAGTGGTACCTATGTTTTTTTTTGTCTTTTTTTTTTTTTTCGTATTTGACTTTTATTATAGAACGAGTGCTTGGCTGTTAGCTAGGTAGGCGCAGGCGTTTTGAATAGCAATCAAGACTGCAAAGGAGTATGTACATATACGGAACATCCAAAATGCCTGTTGTTTCCCCTTGAAAAAAAAAAGGTTATCACAAAAGGAGTTACCGAAGGAGGATGCTTTCGGGGCATGTCTCCCGCCTTGAAAGTTGACTAAATGTTGATTGGATAGTAAGTACGTAGATGAGCCGTTTGGTTTTTGCGGCTATCCGACCCGGCAGTGTGCCAGTGCCACGAAGCTACATGCCAGCACGTAGACTAAAAGAATTCCAAGTCTACCACCTTGTCCCATCTCCTACCAGAGTATACACTTACGCCACAGCCAGGAACGCAAGAAAAGGGCAAAGCTAGGCGACAATTGACGACGTCTCGTCGAGGACAGGTGTCTTGGGCAAGAACGCCCTTTTAGCTGTGTATCATCAGGTCTGGGACAGGATGGCCAAGAATTTACAAACCCAACACTCGCCTCAAAGACGCCTAACATAAAATAAACAAAGGCTAGCTCAATCCCATGTTCGAAAGTTTCGTCTTTTGAAAGAGGAGGCTCGATTATTATATGTGTATTCGCGTGGGGATATCATGATAAATGCTATGTAATGTCGCGTTTGCTAGGTCATGGAATCGCATAAAAACTAAAAACAAGGACAAAAGAAGAGCGCGGTCGTCTCATGGGGTGCTTTCCCCTACGAAGGCCGGTCGTATCGCGCTACATTCCTCCCCAAACGCCGGACGACGCGTCAACGGTTAGACTGGAAAAGAAGCAAAAAAATAGAACGACACGCTTCAGACCACGGTAATAGTCAGCAACATGATTGGAAAGCAGACTTTCCGGGAATAATCAGCCGGTCGATGCCCCATCTGGGTTGCGAAGCGGATGCCAACTGACTTACTCAGCAGCACCCTCCACCTCTTCTATTGCGACCGCTCAGCGTAAAGACCTCCTCCCATTCCCTCAACCCCCAATTCTGGTTTCTGTTTCTCCCTCGCTTGCGCCGCCGTACTCCGCTAATGCCGTCGTCCGCGGTCGCACCAGTCATGGAGCTCTTGATGCTGCCGCCATCGCTGGCTGCGTTCCAGATTCCACCGTCCCCGTATTGGATACCGCTCATGGGATCATCTGGGTCAATGTCCCCGAGCTCGATCTTGGTCAGAATCATGCGCGCGAGACGGTTGAATATTTCGTCGACCCCTTCGCCGTTGAGAGCACTGACTTCAGTGACGACGGATATACCCGCTGAGCTTGCCCACCTCGTGACTTCCGAGGTACTGATTTCTCGGCCTTCGAGGGCAATGGTCGCTCTTTGTTGCATGCCTGGTCCGATGGAACCACCGCCGCGATCCCAACTTGAGTAGGATCCGACTGTGTATGTGCCCATGGTGGAGAGGGAGTGCGAATCGCCAAACGCGGCAGTTATGGTGGATGTAGAACCGACGCTGCTGGGGGTTGTCGGCGGTAAGTTTACATCTAGTAAGGAATCTGACGCCAGGTCAAGCTTATTTCCCACCAGCATCAAGCTCAAATTTGGGGAGGCCAGTGCGCGCGCGTCGTTGAGGAACGGTTGGATGCCCCGGAAGGATGCGTGCGATGTGATGTCGTAGACGAGGATGGCACCGGCTGCACCGCGATAGTACGACCGCGAGACGGAGCGAAACCGCTCAGTACCTGCTGTATCCCAAAGCTGTGGTTTGTCAGATTTGAAGACTTGGAAAGGGGCGCGTGAGCCAGAAGATGAAACGTACCTGGAGCTTGATCCGCTTGCGACGTGCCCCTGTCCCGACCTTGATGATTTTGCTGGCAAACTCAACGCCAATGGTTTGTGAGGATAGGACACGCCATTCGTTCTTGATAAACCGGTGTAGGAGACAGGATCTGTTTCGGGAGACGCGATCAACGTGGTGCTCTCGCAGGTGGGCAGACAGTCATCGTTCTAAACGTGGGAGATGCATACTTTCCAGTACCGCTGGGGCCGAGAAGGATAATCTTGGCCAAGTAGTCGTACATGCTTCCTAGCTCCTGCCATCATAGTCAGCCTCATCGCCGTCGTCCGCCGTTCATCCCATCGGTGCCAACCGTAAGAGGGGTCGTAGGGAGGTATGTGCATGTATACCTGATCGCGAGCTGTGTCGGCGCTGTCATCGCTGGCGCCGGACGAACGTCGCGGCCTCGTCATGGCGGGCAGAATAGATTCGTACAGTCGGTACGGCGTGATTCTCGAGCAAGTCGCATTCGCACAGGAGCATCTGATGAGGTCTGGATGAGGACGAGCACGAGGATGAGGAACGGGCTTGGACTCTGGAGGTGGTTTGTGGATTTACCCGGTCGAGACGGGTTGGCGGGACGGATCTACAAGTAGGATTGTGAGGACCAACCGTTTCGCGACGACCGCTTCGGGGCGACCGCTTCGGCGACCGCTCCTTGGCCATGACGCCAAAGTAGTTCGGCTCCATGACTAAGCTGTTCTGGTTGTTCACCGCAATTGTTACGTCTACGCTTGCGATCGCAGATGGACTTAACTGACACACATCATGAAGAAGACGATAGATGACGAGGTCTGATGACTGTGTTGAAGCTTCAATACCACAAGTGATCGCATCATCTGGCACACGCATTCGCGTCTGTCGGTGTCCTGGACAGATGCGTCAGGCGTTCGACTTGCTGGAACTTGCAACTTGCAAGATCCACTTGTCCCTTTTGGGCGATTGCAAGTTCAACTGTCACGGCGGGACCCACCTTGATAAGCCGAGGTCCCCTGCCAAATCTACCGGTAAGGTACCTCTCACGAATTGACTGATGATATTCCGACATCAGATCTTTTGACCGTCTTTGTCTCGGTTCAAGATCATCGGAATTACTACTCGTCAGACGCAGCCATACACCATGAAGATTGAGAACCGCACGTTTCTCATCTCCGGCGGGTACGAGACCCAGCCTCTCTTCCCACACGAATCTCCATGATTGTGCTGACTGACTGGCTTCCCAGCGCCTCGGGTCTAGGTAAGGCATGCGCGCGGGAGATTCTGCACAACGGCGGCAACGTGGCCATCCTGGACATGGACGATGATGGGCACCAGACCGTCGAAGAAGCGGGATCTGCGGCCAAGTTCTTTGCCTGCGATGTGCGCGACACGGAGAGCATCGCCAGGGCTGTGCGAGAGACAGCGGAGTGGGCTGCGCAAATAAAAAAGCCCATAGGGGGAGTTATTCCTGCTGCTGGAGTTTCTTTGGCGGCAACTGTACGTTATGGACGGATTCTATGACCTTCCTTGAGCATTTAATTTATTTGTCGCCCCCCCTGCTTCGTCATGAATGGCACCATGCTCTCCGGTATCAGTTCGTCGCTCATACTCGGTATCTAGATCCTAGATCGAGATGGAAGCCCATGCAGTCTTGACGACGTCGACTTTGTTCTCGGCATCAACCTGCGTGGCGTCCTAGACCTCGTCCGCCTAGGCGCCGCCGAAATGGCCAAAGCCCCCGAGGGGCCCGATGGAGAGCGCGGCGTCATCATCATGGTAGCCAGCTCTGCTGCCTTTGACGGGCAAAAGGGCCAAGTCTCGTACGCGGCGAGCAAGGGCGCCGTGGCGGCTATGACCCTGCCCATGGCGCGAGATTTGGCGCGCTTTGGCATCCGTTGCGTGACCATTGCGCCGTCGTTGTTTGAGACGCGCATGACCAGCATGATGAGCCCCAAGGTGCGGAAGTCTCTGGAGGCCACGTACGAATTCCCGCGGCGGCCGGGCCAGCCCGAGGAATTTTCGGGTTTGGTGAAGCACTGCATTGAGAATGCCATGCTGAATGGTACGGTGATTCGTCTAGATGGGGGATCAAGACCGAGTAAGATATAGGAACTGTAGAACACGATTGGCGAGACATCTTGTCGGCGTGTGGGCTGATGCGACAGTGTGCATACCAGACTGAATGAATAAAGTCATATGAAGTGAAACAGTGCATCTATTGCAATCATGAATAAGTTGAGCCTGACCTTGTCGTCTTCCTACGTGGTTCAGAAGCCAAAGTGCATGTATGATTGTAGGAATATTGTGTCATCGGCGGGGGGTCCCGGGTGACCGGAGTCCGGCACAAATGCAAAATGGAGGCCAGCCGGGGTATGTGGGGCGATTCGTCCGTCTTCAGACTTCACTGTTCAAAAGCTCGCCAAACCGCACATGGAACATCTTACTTCCCAACAACAACACCAACTCTCAGCACCGATGAGATGATTGATTTGGGCCGGCCGGCATCACTGCTGGCCTGTTGCCTGCTCTGGCCCCTCGCAGCCAGCGCGACAGCAAACCCACCCGACACTTGTCTCCAATCCTGCACCAACCCCATTGCCCGCCTGCGATTCCACGACGCGCCTGCGCCGGCCGTGCCGCTATGCCAGAGTCGACTAGCCCTCCAATCCACGCTGCTCTGCATAGCTGTCTACTGCGACAAGAGCGCGCGAGATGCCGATTGGGATGCGCTCAACGATATGTGTCTCGCCGAGGGGGCCAGCGCGATCCCCCCGTGGTCCAGTGTCTCCAACTACACGGCCGGGGATATTGAACGGCTGCGCCATGTACAACTGCATGAGGAGTTCCCACGAGAACACGTCTTTCGTGATGCTGTGGTTCCTTCTTCTGCTCTTCAACATGCGTGGTTCGATACGTTGGTGAGTTGTCCATGTGCGTCCTTCTGGCCCGTTCTAGACCGACGGCGTGATGCTAATATACCCCGTTTTGTAGGATGCGTATAGCTACGTTACGCGCCAGCACTTCCGATATGGGTCCGCCATGGTCATATTCTGGGTGATAGTCGTGGCAGTGGGCACTGTCAATCGACTTGGGCTGGCTGTCTTACGAACTCTTCATGGATTTCGTCTGTACAAGCGCACGCATCGCTTCGAGACATCCAGGTGGTTGAAGCGCAATGTCACGGTGCCGGCTGCGTTTGGGTACAGGGCCGCCACGGAGACATGGTGTGGGACGATTCCGCTCCGAGTACAGGTCTTGACGCTGGGGGTCTTTGCGGGGATTAATATCCTGTTCAGCATACGCGGGTACAAGATTACACCCGTCAACCTGTAGTATGTACTACCTGCCTACGCCATTGTGTTTTAATTAAGAACGGACCGGTCGAGGGTATTGAGTTCCATGCTTGACTGAGGACGCTAATTGTATGAGCTGCAGTTTCGGCAGCGAGACCCAGCAGATTCTTCAATATGTGTCTGATCGGACCGGCATTATCTCGTTTGCGAACTTCCCCCTTATATGGCTTTTCGGCATGCGTAACAACGCGGCCATATGGCTCACGGGGTGGGATTTTGGTACATACAACAACTTTCATCGATGGATTGCGAGGATAGCGACGCTGCAGGCCGTGGTTCATTCTGTGGGGTATACCGTTATTGCGTTCCATGGTTCGTACTTTCAGGAGGTCGTGATGCTCCTATTTGATTTTTTCTTTCCCTTTCTTCTTTCCACTTTTCACCGTCAAGTATCTTATCTTTGATTCTTGATTTCTAACCCTTTGTGCACAGAAGGAGGTTGGGCGTATTTCGCGGGGTACTGGACTCACACGTATTGGGTTGTCGGTGAAGTAGTATGTTCATATCGCGGAATGGCCTCTCTGATGGGCGCACGGCAACGCGGCCCTGTTCTTCACTAACGCTGACTATTCACAGGCAACGGTGGTGATGTGTGCGCTAGTCGCATGCTCCATATACTGGTTCCGGCGGCAAAATTACGAATTATTCCTCATACTGCACGTTGTCATGTCTGTTGTGGTGTTGGCTACCATGCTTGGGTAAGTGTCGCTCGCCATTCGATCCGTCTCTGCAGCGAGAAAGACCTAGGGAGGGAAAGGGACCGAGAGAAAGAAGAGCGAAGAAATCAAGGAAGAATCGCGAAAGAATAAACCAAAGATATGAAGATGTTGAGATATCCTACCTTGGCGCTTGACGACTAATTCGGTAATCTCTCCAGTCACGTCTCGATTTTCAACGGTGAATACGACGCCCTTTTTTGGATTCCCATCCTCCTCTGGGTTTTTGATAGGGCCATGCGCATCCTTCGCATTCTCTTCTTCAACCCGACCACAAAAGCGACCGTCGCAGCCGCGCTTTACAGCCCGGCCGCCAACATGGTGAGGCTCGAGATCCCGTGCCGCGTCGACGCCTACCCAGCTCAGCCAGGTACATATTACTACCTCTCCATCCTGGACGGCACGCGGTTCTGGGAAAGCCACCCCTTCACCGTGGCCTCCGTGGGGGACGCCAGCGGTCCGAACATGAAGACGCTCTGCGAACAAATTCCCCTGCTGGAGACGGACACCATCACCGGGGAAGGGACCCCTGATGCGCCGACAACCAAGACCACACCGAATGCGGGCAAGATTCTCACGTTTCTGATTCGACCCTACGACGGCTTTACCAGTCGGCTTCGCGACCTCGCGGCGTCGGCATCACCACGCCCGGCACCGATGCGTGTCCTGGTGGATGGGCCGTACGGACACCACCAGCCACTGCACCTATTCAACCGCGTGGTCTTCATCGTCGGCGGAAGCGGAGTCGTCCTCCCCATCTCCTACTTGCAAGGCTTGGCCGAACAGAGCAGAGAGACCAACAATATCACGTCGATGCAGCTCCACTGGGCTGTACGGGAGCCTGCGCTGGCAGCAGAAGTCGTCGCCAGGGACATGCTCGACGCGCTGGCTCTAGTGGATGACGGAACCCTGTCCATCAACATATATTTTTCGGCCGAGACGCTCCCAAGCAGCGATGGCGTGCGTTTGCCGCCGCAGATCGTCCGGCATTACCAGCGGCCCAGCGCGCGGCAAATTGTTACGCAAGCGGCGGAAGATTGTGCTACTGGCCGAGAAAGCTTGGCTGTTGTGGCGTGTGGACCGGCGAGATTGGCAGATGATGCGCGGAGGGCGGTGGTGGAGGCGATGGATCGGACTTTGTGCGAAATAGACTATTTTGAAGAAAAGTTTCGATGGTAGGCAATGTAGACCTGAGGTGCATATAGAAATGAGGTACACGAAGCTACCATTCAATCGGCCCTTACTTGGCCTTCGTGAGAGCTGGTAGACACCATTCGGGCATCTACTTTGACACGTAATCTCCGACATCATATGGCACAAATGTGCGTTGTAATTTCAATGCCAACATCTAATTCGCATTCGCCATTTGTACTGTAGCCGTTTCCCTCATATAGGTCACAGGCGTATGTGTGTAGTAGCCATCAGGCCATCCCATTCTTCCATCAAAGGTAGTCCATACTACCCCTCCTAGCGAACGTTTCCCTCCCCCTCTTCCTCTTCTTCTTCTTCAAGCAGACGCCTCTCCAGCCTTGGCCGTCGCCAAGCCGCTCAGCTTCTCCACCGCCGAACCCAGCGCCGCTGGGTTCGCGCCCCGCAGCAAGGACTCCCCATTCACGGCAACCTGCTTCCCCTCCTTGAAGAACATAAATGTTGGCATCGCGGTAATCTGGTACTTCGCGGCTAGGCCGTCCACCTTGTCGACATTGGCCTTGGCAAAGGCCAGGTACTTTGGCTGGGTGTGCTTGCCGGCGAGCTGTTCGAAGATGGGGGCAATGGCCTTGCAGGGGGGGCACCAGTCGGCGAAGAAGTCGACGACGACGTAGGTGGTGGATGAGAGGAGGGATTGGAGCTCCTCGAGCGAGTTGATGTGCTGGGCGGAGTGAGACATTTTGGCTTGCGGTATTTGGTGTTGCTTTGATTTCTTGGAGAAGCTTCTGTTTTAGCAAATACAGATGGCGAGAGAGAGGCCTTTGTCCGAAAGAGACGTCGAGGAGGCAGAAGTTGTATGGAGATGGCAGAAATTGGCTGGTTGATTGGTGGCTGCGGGCGTTTGTACGGAAAGGAATTTGGAAGGAAGCTTCTGGTTCAGCTTCTGCGGTGTCTGGGTGGGGCTTTGTACGTACCTAAGGTAGGTAGGTAGGTACCTAGGTAGGTATTGCGTGCGCACTGCAAGGTCATGTAAAATGATTCCATTTCAGCTTTATAATGAGGTCAAGTTCAACGATGTCGAATCTTTTTCTCGCGATGCGCATGAAAGAGATTTCGAGTGACAAATTCGATAACACTCGGAACTCGCCTTGGCCCGAAGAACAACGCGTCTAATCCGCTGCTTCGCTCGGACTGGCCACTGCTCGCGAAACGTCCCACCTAGGCCTTCGAATATTTCGCGCTTGTTCATACTGGTGCGTTAAGTCTCGGTCGCCTTGGAACAGAGATCTCTTTTAAAGTTACATATGAGCGCCGATATGGAGTGTGTCGTGTGCGGGCTTGCGATGACCTCATCTGCGGTGCGGACCATGGCCTACTAGGTACCTAGGTACATATGTATCGTCTTGTCGCGACGGGAAACGCCGTGCGACCGGATTGGCAGGACTGCATTTAGAGACTTGGACATGTCATGGCGTCACATTTGGCCAATTTTGCATTGCCGGGGGCACCAACGCGAGGTCTTCAGCTTCCCCCCCGATGCGATGACGTCGGCATGCCGCGGGATCCTTGTAAGTCATGGCGGCGCATGCGAGAACTGGACGTGACTATTCCATCACATCGGAAAGCCTCTTTTAACATAACATGTACACCTAGGGGCAAGGCGGTACCGTCCATTTCGTTTCATACGAGGGAATACGTGTACACATGTTCGCGTAATACGAGTGGCCATCCGTCGTTCCCTGAAGAAGAGGACAGCATGAACAACTCCCGGCGCTATCTCATGTGTCTGACGCAACACATGATGGAGTCAGTCGTTGACAGAGGCTGACTTGCTGCATGGGCTATAATACGAAGGCTGTGGACAATCTCTTGTTGCCTGGGCGGCGTAGCAAGCAGCAGCTGAAAATAACTGCCATCGATGTAGCTGAGCAAGCGGCTCGCGACAACATCATACCCGTGGTTTCTCGGAGTGCTGTTGCAAATACCGAACCAAGGTCGTCTGATGTAATGTACGTGCGGCAACAGAGTGAGAACCCAAGGGCTTATCGCGGTTCAGATCACTGGGGGCCATTTGTGTTTACCTTGTGTATGTATGACGGACGAGGCAGACCAATCGCTGTCGAAATGCCCCCGTGTCCAACCATCGGCTGATCGCCAAGCAGTCAGTTATAGTCTTGCACGCTTTCTCCCCGACCGCACTCGTGAGCTCATCACCATGAAGCTCACTCGGCCATGATGACTGCAACTGGGCCGTTTCCAATACTACCGCATGCTACTTCCGGTGCATACCACGTGCAGGATGTATGCGAGCATGCGTCATGGGCGCATAAGGCGAGGGGTGACATATTCATGCGCCTATGTCGCGATGTCACTTTAGTCGGGGGAGCTGATGGAGAATTCCGACTATCGTGGGCTTAAACAGCATATATACAAATCGTTCGACCACCATGCGAATTCCCTTTCCCCCTCGCCGCCTAGATGACGCGCAAACGTTAAAAAAAAAATTGTGTAAGCGTCACTGGGAAATATACTGGACTTGCCATGCGAAACCTCGTCCGGTCCGTGATCCTCGGATCCCTCGCCGCGATAACACATGTACGAACCACAGCAGCCATCACGCCGGTTCCCGACGCCAATATGACGGCTCTGCTACGCTGTCGTGATCCTGAACTCGCCATGAAGGCCCAGCCCATGTTCCTCATCGGCCAAATGCTCGCCCAGCCGCCCTGTATTCCCACGCTTGCCACGTCTAGCGGCAAACAAGCTGCCCCCTCGAAGCTGTGTTCGTGGCCAAAATCGGGCTGTGATTGCAGGAATCCAGGTCTTCCTGTCGGAAACTCGCTTACCAGCTTGCCCGTGTATTTCTCTTACAAGCGGTGTTCGGAAACGGCCTTGAGGGTCGCGTATAATCTGTTTTATACAAAGGATGGGTTTACGCCGCGGGGGCTCTTTGGGCATGCATTGTGAGCTCATTCACCATAATGGGTTTTCTTGGGGAATCTTGTGCTCGTTCCAAACGGGCGTCTCATCTGACGGCCTGGGATTGAGAATAGAAGAGGAGGAGAACCAAGGTGGTCTGACCGTTTATTTTTGCTTACATGCTGATATCTTGGCTCGCCAAGTGACTGGGAGCGCGTCGTGGTGGTCTGGAACAAGACTGGTAGCGAATGGACGCCATCGCAGCTGTTTCTTTCACAGCACAAGGGGTATCAGCGCGTGGACTGGTCTCAGATTGAGAGCACTTTTCAGGCTGATGATGCGAAGAAGCCGCGCGGTGGGTGCGATGGCCAGAAGAACCTGGATCATCCGAAGGTGAGGATCAGCATATTCGTGAGCACAGCTCTGATGTGCTCACACTATGTTATGTACTGCACAGAGTCGAGGGGGATGTCTTTGAAGAAGCGGCCCTAATCCGATGTGAATGATGCTAACTCTGGCAATAAAAGGTCTTCATTTCGAGCGCGAAACACGATATGCACATGGACAAGAACGCGGCAAGTCATGGCGCACTCTTCCCAAGGTCTTCGGGTTCTATGGACTAACCCTGCTCGCATAGATCTGGATCGATGTCTTTTCGCAATTGACAGACAACGCTTATCGATCTGACGATTGGTGGTACTTTCCCAAGAGAGGTATTTATTCTTCCGACTATCTCACACACAAGTGTTTAGAGGGAGAGAGAGACCTTTGGCGCTGACGTATCTGGCTTCGGAAAAGAGGACTATATTCTTGCCGACTCGTCCACCGAGGTGGGCAAGCTGATTGCCAGCTTTGACTGGGGGGATGCGGATTCGACACCGCCGCGGGTGGCGGACGGTCTTTGCGACGCGTAGGCGGGGTGAGTATTTTTGCACAGAGTTCGTGAGTCTCGGATCAGCGGATTAGCGATGGTTGCTTTGGTTGAAAATCTGATGATTCTGATTTTACAACAAGGATTTCATGATTTGCTCCAACGCCACATGTGTGCTCAGGTAGGTAGATACCTTCATGCGAAGGACGGTATGTGACTTGGTACAAGTGTGTTGAGGGGCAAGTTTTTACAGCGTATTCTGGAGGGATCGTGCGACTTGTGAGCCTGCATTTGAATATATAACTTATACGGCGAGTAACTCGACCTAGTTATGACCAGTGATTTGTCGTACATACATGCCGGGTAGGTACTCTGAAGTGAGTCTTGTTGCAGATCCACTTGTCGATCATGCAACTCATTGCAACTTTGAACTTACAACGAACGCCACGGTCAACACAACTGACCGCCTAACAGACACCCCGTGACGCAGAGCCCATTTACTTGGCCTCACTTTCCGGTGGATGTCGAAATACGAAAAGTCCTGCCAGACGGAACCAACGGACCAATACTACATGTCTTACTCCGTAGGTAAGTAGGTATGTAGGTATGTAGGTATCATGCATAATACATCATGCTCCGGAGTCCGTACGCAATTACTTAGCCGAAATCACCAAAAGAACGGACTAATAAGCCAAGAGCAGAACCGCGAAAAAGAAAAAACCCAGCCACTCACAACCCGCATGCCCCCGGTTCCCCAGCTTTTCCCCCGCACAATGAGCCATGCAGCCGGAGACGCTAAGACATGTCAGGTAAAGATTGCATACAGGGGAGAGAAGAAAAGATGGAGGCCGGATGGAGTCAGGAGTCAGGACCATGGCTAGTTTTCGTCGAGAAAGCGTCATCTCCTGGGGAGTGGCTTTTTTATTCGATCGAGCTTGCTTGCATTTTGTTTAGAGATTTTTTTTGCCAAATGCTCGCGTGACCGCAAACCCAGCCATGCAGGAATTCGAGGCCATGATGAACTGAGTAGTATAAATTGACCAACGAACCGAACCTACCACGAATTGACTTACAGCCTACATACCTATTCAAAGGTTTGATAATTGATCAAACTTATCTCAGTAGTCGAAAATCTAACCTCCAATGCGGCTCACCACCTCCTTTCGGCGCGCCACCGCAGTAGCCGGCCTCGTGGCTGCTCTCCCTGCGACTGCGACTGCGTCTCCCGTCTCGGAATCTCCTCATGCCGCTACGAACCGCACGCCGTCGTCATGTCCGGACTACACACACTATGCGCAGACGCCGCACGAGCCTTTCTCCAGCGGTCCGCTGAAGCTTCCCTATATGCGGCCGAGCGAGGAGTGCCGCACGTTCAAGAGTCCGGCTGTGGAGGTAAGACTAAGCCGGCTGGTCACTGGTGTACACCATGATTCTAACATGTGCGCGCGTAACTGTAGAAAGTAATCCAGGACATGAAGACGCGCATCAAGGATCCTGATCTGGCGCGATTGTTTGAGAATACCTTTCCGTCTACGCTCGATACGACGGTCAAGTATTTCGATCCTGCGGCCAATCTGGCCTTCATCGTTACGGGGGTGAGTTGCTTTGGATTCTCGTCGCCGGCAATGTTTTCTGTGGCTGACTTCGTTTCTTATAGGACATTACGTACGTATCTTGATCGGTTCATTGCAAGACCAATACCTAAATGAATCTGACGTAATTCTCACCAGGGCGCAATGGCTTCGTGATACGGGCAATCAGTTCGCCCATCTTTACAAACTGCTCCCCCAGGATGGCAATCTTCAGGCTCTCGTCAAGGCAGTCATTAACACAGAGTCACGGTATATTTCTCAATATCCATACTGCGGTACGATTATTTTAGGCCCCGTCACACGTGTCTATGGGACTGGACATGTCTGACTGAAAACTTGTGTAGGGGCTTTCCAACCGCCCCCTGAATCGGGGCTGAAGCCGACGGTGAATGACTATGCCCTCAAGGTCAACGTCAATCCGTGAGTTGCGGTCACATCTGCAGGGGACAATGCGGCATCGAAATACCTTCGGCTGACACAACTTTTTTCTGCATGTGTAGACCTGTCGACAATCAAACTGTGTTTGAGTGCAAGGTGATGCGTCCCGGACTCCCGCAAGCAACCACCAGTCTTGACTTTGTGTTGCTGATGAAAGATTCCTTCTAGTATGAGCTGGACTCACTGGCTGGCTTTCTCAAGATCTCGCGCTCGTACTATCAAAACACGCATGATACGTCCTTTATCAACAGCAACTGTAAGACAGTGTCATACCCACACTGTACACTCCAGTGTCTTTCTCTTTTTCCTTCTTCTCTGACAATCTTTTCCAGGGGAGGATGCCATGAGCAAAATCCTACAGACAATCGAGGAGCAGTCGCAGAGTTCTTGGTCCAACGACTGGGACTTTGTTAGCTACTACAACTGGACAGGCACGACGGGATCCCTGGCACCGCCTGTGCCGAATGGCGGCAACGGAGAACCCAAACAGGCCAACGGCCTCGTTGCGTCGAGTCATCGGCCCTCGGACGATCTATGCGTCTTCAGTACGTTCCCAATCCCTTTCACCGCATCTCTTTCTACATATCTCGCTGCATTGCGCCGCATGGGTGGTTTCTGACTCCACATTACCACGCAGACTTTATTACATCCGACAACGCCATGTTGGCCGTAGAACTAAGCCACATAGCCGACATGCTCGACGCCGAGAGCAAGCTGGGCTCCGTGTCCAAACAAATTCGTCAGTACGCAAACGTGATTCGAAAGGCAATTCTCAAGCACACAAAGACTTCCAATGGCATCTTCGCGTACGAAACAAATGGCTTAGGCGGTCAGTACATCATGGACGACGCCAACGTACCAAGCCTCGTCTCGCTGCCCTACCTGGGCTTCCTTCCCCGCAACGACAGCACCTACCAAAAGACAAAAGAGGCCATGTTTTCGCGCGCGAACCCCTACTATGCAGTCGGCAAGGCTTTTACCGGGATTGGGTACGTTTCGACTGATCTTAAGTATCAAGTTTTTCGTCCCCCTTCCCCTGTCTTTCATGACCCAAGCGGCCTACGAGGATGATCCATGATTAGCTGACACGAGAACGCCTGCTTCTCCATTTTTTGTGCTGCATGAATAGAGGTCCCCACGTCAACGCAACGTACCCATGGCCCATGTCCCAAGTGTCGGGAATTTTTGGCACCGATGACGATGAGGAGATCCGGCAACGGCTGGCGATGATCATGGATCATACGTCTGGGCTTGGCCTGATCCACGAAAGCGTGCAGATGCACAACGGGAGCGACTTTACGCGGCCGTGGTTTGCATGGGCGAATAGCTATTTTGCGGAGATGGTGCTTGATCTGGCAGCGAGGAAGCCGGCGCTGATCTTGAAAGATGAGACGCCTTATTTGTTGGGTTAAGACTTGAGTTGAGTGAGATGATGCAGCCTGCCTGCATGATACATCTTGTCTGCATAATACATCCTGTCAGTCAGACTAGAGCTATTCGGCATTGCATTGAATGAACCCATTCTTTTCGCCGTGGTGCTGCTTCTGCCGCTGCCATTGCAGTTGCCAATGCCGCTACATACCAATGTAGCTGTCCCAAAGTCGGCCCACCCCCTCCTCTTTGACAATGTATTCAAGAGTAAAGCGAGGGCTGTGTCTACAGGAAGAAGTTCTTACTTGAAATGGACGACACTCAGGGTTAGCGAGACTCGTAACTGAAGGAAAGGTGGAGGACTGAGGAATGACAGACGGGTAGATGTGTAAGATGGATAGAGGCATCGGCGGATGTATATACCCGCATTGTTTGTACTCCGTCTCCGTGCCTGTGTCGGCCTGCCAGAAAGGTTCAAGTTGTTCAGCAGTCCTGCTGGTTCGATATCACTGGGGCCATTGGTTAACAGCAGGGAAACGACACCTCAAGGTGCTCGAAATTGTGGCGCTCCACCGTTCGAAACCTGACGTACAAAATGCATGTACATACTTTCCCTGGATTTGTAAATTACCTACCTACCTACCTACCTACCTACAGTAAGTTGGTGTGCATGCGGGATGGTATCATACACTATCAACCCTAGGGAGTATGTAGCCAGAATGGCAAGTCGCGTCTTAGCAACCCTTGGCCAATGGCCAGTCTTCGCGAGATTTGAGCCATGGCCTGGTCAGAGCAGCATGCCGAAAATGACAGGGTCTTGCATCTGCCGCTGGCAAGGCTCGAAAAAGCGGCAAGCTCAGCAAGACCTGCTCCAATGACTGAAAGACCTATCAAGGTCTTGTCAGGAGCGGACTCTGCTTGTTTCGTCCAGCAGAGTACTATGCATCTAAAACATGAAGGAGGATGAATCATGGGTTACCAAGCGACCCGCCGGCGGCGCGCTGCCGAGGCAAGTTTCCTAGCGCGCGTGTCCAAGCCCCCGGGTATTATTCCCCTGTCTTTGTCCTCCGTACCGTATACATACATATGTACCTAAATGGGGTAATAATGGAGGGTTGGCAGAATATGTATGACAGCAGTCAACCAACATGGCCTCAGCCCTGAGGCCAACACCATCGCCGTGACCGTGAAGCAAGCCGGGCGTCTGTCTGTCATGACTCATGACTCATGTGCGTTTGTGTCCAGAGTCGAGCTGCTCATGACGAAATGTCTACCTCAAGCCTGAGCCCCTTTTCTTTCTCAACCAATTTTTCTCGAGTTCTGACTGCACCCAAAGCCCAGTTGCGTCCAGAAGCTTGCTTCAAGAAAAAAAAACACCTGATTCGCAGAAGGGAAGTCCACAACAAACATCGTGAGAACAGAGGAATAGAGGTGGCCGGGGGTCTTGGGAAATGCCTCATCGATGAGCGGCAGAGGGAAGACCGACGAGCATCACCAGCATGGAGAGAAATAGATGATGAGATGGCAGCACGAGCCTCAAAACAAGTGCCTGTTTGCCAGGTTCAGTTACCGCACCAGAGAGGTGATGAAAGCATCTTGTTGGCAAAGTGTGGAGGAAGAGAATGTACATATGTCCTTCCTTGGACGGAAGGTGGAGGGGTGTTGTGACGGTCACCCGTAACCGCTCTGTCCGTTGCACTGTACCTATATATCCCGCACTAAGCCGGTTCTCATCAGCTTAGTGTTCTGACCTTTTGGTCGGGTCGGTAGGGATATCCGATTCCTCACAGGTGTGACTGTAGTGAGTGCACGCGGCACACCCCACAGGCACTACACAGCCCACGTGCTTAGCATCGTTTTGTGCATTGTCCTACCTACCTAGGTACCTACCTAGGTAGGTATCTACATATTTACCTAAAAAGCTTATGTACTCCGTATATCAGCAACTGTGCCTCTTAGGTCTTGCAGCTTGCTCGGAATCCGGACCGACGAAATAACTGCAAAGACCAGGTGTATCCACCACCTAGGGTACGGACTCCAGAGCATGGCCTTAATAACCTTAACGAATATATTTGTGTACCTACATTCCAGATGCATACATACGGAGTACGAATGTAACTATAATCAAGCATGCATGGGGGTGTGCAGGTACGGGATGCAAATTCAATCATACAACACCCACCCCTGTTCGACAGACATACACCGTACACGTAAATGGAATCACCGTGTCCAGTCGTCTACGAATATATCCCCTTAAGACGCCATTACAGAATAGTGAAGAGTACGTGACGTGAAATCCAACATTTCTGGCCAGAAAGAGATGTGCCTCTCACACTGCCCCCAAAGCAGCTCTGCGCCATCCTCTGCGTTGCTCTGAAAATGATAAAAGTATGTACTATGTAGTCGAGTTGGTGCAAGTGGCTGTGTAAAACCATCGAGGGGTTGTATCGATGGGCATGTCAAATCACGAGGCTGTGTTTGTGTTAGTCGCCACATCTTTGTCGAGCTTAATGGCTCTTTCCTTCCGGTCTGGTGGTGGGGTGGCGCCTTCCTTCACAGGAACCGCTGTTCAAACAGGAATGGCTCGCCGAAGCATCCAGCGCGGGGCCTTTCTCTCCATTTCTCATTCCCTGATTGCCGCTTCCCTGTTGCCAGAGACGCTCTACCCGTCGATCGCGGCGTCTCCTTTCCAGCTGGCCCCGGTCTGTTATTTGTATGATGTATGAATGTAGTACAGTTTTACACGTGGTACAGGCATCACATCACCATCTTCGCGCGGAATTCATCTCCTCTCTCTTTGCCAACCTGCTTACTACTTAGATCAACTCGCTTTATTTGTGCATCGAGACTGATGGCTTCTCTCGCCCTTCGTTCCACGACTACTAGCTGTTGAGCGGTCGCCAGGATCAACCCACTCTCCCTATACGTCTCTCACAATCGTAACACCCACACTTTTCTAATGTTTTTTTTGGCGCCGCGCCTGTCACGCCATCACGTTAGTTTGCTAGCCACATGAATTCGTGTTTCTCCAGCATGTCTACGGCAAAGACGACGAAGAAGAGCGCATTCTCTTGTGATCCATGTCGTAGGCGCAAGGTACGTCTAGAAATTCTGAAAAGACAGGCCACTGTTGGAATTGACGCATCTCGACCGACGCATGTCTTGCATTTGTGCACAAGTACACGTGTCATACCGCGGCGCCCTTGTTGCGGAGGTCATGTCTGATGCTTCAAACATGTATTTGCGTGTGGAACTGCTCACCACGTGTTCTTTGTTTGCTTTTGATAGGTTAAGTGCGGAGGTGAACAACCTATTTGTCGGCGATGTTCCGCTCGAAATGATGAGTGCATCTACAAGCTGTTGGTTCCAAGATTTTGCCTTTCCCCGTCACGGTACGACTTGATGCGAGCCGACTTTTCTGACCATCGCCTTCCCCAATAGCAATCCGACCTTGTCATATACTCAGCGCCTGGAAGAACGTATCAAGGAGCTGGAAGATCAAGTAAATAGCTTGGCGAGATCACCGCCGTCCAAAGCGGATTCTTCCCACTCGTCCCCACCAACGAGCAACTTGAATGACCCGACACACGTCTCGTCCCATGGCTCCGATGAACACGGCATCAATAGGAATTTTCAGACTTTGAAAGTCGACGACCAGGGAGGCATCACGTATCATGGGGCCGCCAGCTTTTTCCATCTTCTCAGCGACCGCAGTGGAACCGCCGGTCTGGAGATTGCACACGTCAACAGTGACCCAGATATTGATGGTCAACGACGAGAACGCCTCGTTAGCAACGCTTGGCATCAAAGGGCCATGGAGAACTTGTTTGAGATTCCTGTATGAGCTGTCAATCCGTTCGAGGCAGTGTGAAGGATGAAATTGAGCCAGTTGGACAGTGTCGTGACTGACAAGTCGTCCAGGAGCCATTTCAATATCTCCTCAACGTGCACTGGTGTTGGATCCAGCCACTCTTCAATTTCATCTATCGGCCAGTCTTCACACGTACGTACCAAGATTAATGCCACACGATACGCGAGATCAGACTGACGATTCGAAGGCGATATGCGAGCCATGGGACCTTACTACTCCCATACGCTTCTGAACGCCTTGATCTCGCATTCCATTCGATGGGCTCAAAGTAACCTGTCAAACTGGAGAATCCTTGATGAGTCATATCGAGGCAGAAGCGTGTTTGGAAAACATGCCAGAACCTCGTTGTTCCAGGAATTGAGTGATGGAATCTGCACAATTCCAACGATACAAGCCCTAGTCTTTCTTAGCGCACAAGAATGCAGTCTTGGAAATACTGTCCAGGCTTGGACGTACAGCGGCATTGCTTTCCGCTTGATTGACCACCTGGGCATTTGCGTAGATGGCCAGCGCTTTCCAGGTTCCGTCTCTCTGAGCGACGAGGAGCTGGAGATTCGTCGGCGCATTTATTGGGGCTGTTATCTTTGGGACAAGCTCATTTCTCTCTACCTCGGCCGCTCACCTTCTCTACAGCTGACCGATTTCTCACCGTCTCATGTCATGTGTAAGTCGTTCAACGCCCGCTCACATCCCCTTTTTCCCCTAAGGAGACATCCTTTCTGATGCAAACAAAAATGAACGCAGTGGACGACTCAGCGGAGAATGACCTGTGGGTTCCTTTCGGGATTCCTGAGATAGACTCGACATGGGAATATCCGCCTGCCACGGCGCACTCGGTATCTTGCTTCATGAGCATGTGCCGTCTTTCCGTCATTTTCAACGAGATTCTCCTCCACATGTACGATCCGCTGTCACAGAACACTGATGCAGAGATTCAAGCGTGTCTTGATTGCCAGGAGCCGAGTTTGCAGCAGTGGTGGGACCAACTACCCGACCATCTGAAAATCGATCCGGCTTCGCTGCCTCCCTTGGCACCTCCTTCTCATATTGTGACCCTCAAGTAAGGACGTCCTAAAGGCAATCCTCGTGATCGCTGTCGAGATGCCCTAGGCGAAAGAACAAAGTACGTTGCGGTCACTAATCTTGCCTCTCAGTTGCTTGTACCACGCCTTCAGAATCTTGCTTTATCGTCCAATGCTCACTGGAAGAGGCCAACGCGAAGTCCACGATGCCTCGCCCATGAAACGGTATCTAGTCGAGAGCGTGACGTCAGCAACCTCCATTATTGCTATTTTCGACCTTTTCTGCAGAACGTTCACTATGAACTTTTGCCTTCTGTCCCTCGCGTATTGCGTATACATTGCGTCTTCCATTTTTCTTCTGCAAGTCCAGGCTGCTCCAGATGATCATCAAGCCTTGCGCAAACTCGATTACTGTATTCAATGCTTGCAACAGGTCAGGCAAATTAGTCCAGGTATGACACTGTCTTCCACTCTTTCTGTTGTTCTCCAAGGTACTCGCGCTGATTTGGTTTCACAAAAAACAGTCCTCTCCTCTGCGCTGAACAACATCGACAAGGAACTGACCGTCATGAGAATCGCCATGGAAGCTGTCCGCCATACGACATCTCAAACACGATCGTCGCCACCTACAGAATCCGCGGCGCCCGCAGGATCTGTCTACGAATCGTCGCCAGAGTCACATAGACATGGATCTGGAATTTCGCATCCTGTATTCCAATCATCTCTCGCCCAGAACTTGGGTATGGACACCATGCCGATGGAGCCGGAAGTTTTTGAAACAATGTCAACTCTGCAGCCGCTTAGTATTCGGGTAGGAATTACTGACGAGACGGAAAATGAGACAAGCTATGCGTGAGAACGGATGGTGCAGGGTACTCCGAAATGAAGCAAGTCGCGCTCCTCATCCGTTTCAAAACGAAGCTGACGACCTTGGCCGCAAACTTTCATTTTTTGACTCGGTAGGATTGATGCGGTATGCGGCCTTGATTTGGATCTTGGTAAAGAATTACTCTTGTGCGACAACCTGTGACCCTGGAAGTGCACGGTGCACCGAGGAAAATGATAACCTGGAACTCAAGAGGATACGTGAGTGCTCGTCGTGACGCAACACAGAGATTGAGTTCGAGTTTGACGGACCCGGTGCGAATCAGTCAATTGGAATCGGTCCCGAAAACACGTTGATTAACCTTTTCAGAATATATGAGGAAATTGGTGTACGTAGAGGGCTCCGTGGAGGGCGATCTAGCAGAAGCTGTAGGACGGCTTGGGAATACCTAGTACCTAGGTATCGGGGTCACATAAGTTCGAACGAGAATTTTGTTGGAGTCCCTGGTCCCTAGTCTTCATGAAGCGAGAGAGCGGTGCGTGGTGCAACGGAGCCTAGCAACCATTGCCATGTACTGGTATGTAGGTACGGACTACGGAGTACATACATACCTACCTACCTACCTAACCTTGCCTACCTCCTAAAGCCAGCAATGGAGCAATGGAGCAGAGTAACTCATAATAGGTGTGCGGCATTGCAACGACGAGGCGTAGACAGCATCAGGGTTAGGGTCATGAAAACTCTGACCTCTAACGAGCATGACGACCAGAATGGAAGACAGCCTGTCGATCAAACCATCAAAACTCTTGGACGCCAGCGTTGAAGATCTCGAAAGTCGTGCTTCTTGAAGTTGTACCTACCTAGATTTGCATGCCTCCCTGTTTCAATGCTCATTGACTGGCGTTTCGCCCAGTTCCGGCTGGAAGCCGCGCCGTGATTGGCCGCTCCCATTGTCGGAAAGGCGGCCGCGGAAGGGGTTGTGATTGTATCATATGATGGGTTTGGTAAATGACAAATGACACAGTACGTTCTTCTGGTGCTTCACGAAAAGGTGTGGAGATGTGTCAATATGCCAAAATTTCACGCAACACCGCGGCCATGGTCCCTCTCCAGTACCTATCCGTATTTTCTTCTATATTGGTATGACAGAACTATTAAAAAATAAATCATATTCTTCAACAAAAAACGTCACCGCTCTCTGTTCCCTGTTCCTGTTCGCATGTCTTACTCTATGGCGTAGCTTCGGAATCGTGGCTAAATTGAGGCCCCAATTAGACCCCCATTTTTTAAAAGCTCCTACCCTACCCTCTTTCTCTCTTCTTGTCTGTCTCCTCCTGAGCAGTCCCCCTTCTCAAATGTACTCCCAAACTGCATCCTTCGCCGCCGCCGTCTGGGCCACAAAAGCAACGCACTGCATATTAGGCGGCGCAGCTTCATCCGTGCGAGGAGCGAATACCTGCCATGCGCTAGTCAATTCGTTGGTGTCCGTGTTGGGAGGCAAACAGGCGAGAATGCGGCGCCCGACCATCGCCAACTGGTTCAAGGGGATGAGGCTGAACTGTACGCTGGTCGATCCGGGGGGGATGTAGGCTGAGTGAGGTCGGGTGAAGGAGAGGGAGGTGTCGACGCCGACGTAGATTTGTTGGCCGCCGGGGACGATGACGTTCTAGGTGGGTGGGTTAGTTGGCGAGATGTCATCATCAAGGCGCGATGAGTTCAAGATGGAGATACGATGAGGACGCAGCATGGTGATCCAAAGGACGGTGGATAGAGAATGGAGATATGGTGAAGAGACTAAGATCAAAAGGGAAAGAATGGATAACGTATGCAGTGAAAAGAGGAAAAGCAGTGGATGTGAAAGGAAACGAGACGAAAGGGATCGCTGATAACGTATGGAGTAAGGAATGGGAAGTAGATCCATCATGAAGGGACGCTGAGGGGAGCCAAGTTTGATATGTATGTAGCACAAAGACAATAGTAAACGCAAAGCAAAGGTTCAAGACGCGATGCAAAGATCAGTAGAAATGGAAGAATGTCGAGGAGTATCGACTTGCAATAAGAACATGAACTCTTCACTCACCAAAGACCCTGTCCCTTGCTCACTATTCACCCAAATAGACGTGTCTTTCCCCTTGGGACACCCGCCCAGCTTCTCGACATTGCCAGGACAGTACTGGCTCGTGGGCTTGCCGATCCAGAACTTGCCCCCATTGGCAACTACGGGCTGGTCGTTGAGAGGCGAGCCGGGCAGATTGACCGCGAGGCTGACGGCAGAAGAGGCTATGGGCTGAGCCGCTGCGACAAGGGGGAGGAGAGTCGTGAATGTGAAGGAGAGGGATGACTTCATGATGGATTACTTGGGCGCGATGGAGATGAAGAGATGGTAATTGATGAAGAAGACTGATGGTATGGATGTGAAACTATGTTGTGTGAGTACAGTGATGATGGTTGGATGATACGTAGAGAAAGATGTGAGGATCCAAGTAGAGCGAATGCCGTGGATGTGAGCAGGGCGGATTACCATTTTATATCCCATCTCGAACCGTTCGGCGTCTAGGTACTCCTACTGTAGGTGCTCATTGTCGAATGCCGTAAAGGCCGACGCGGGAAAGATGTCATCTCGCCGTTGTGTCCTTCCTCCTTCCCGGCCGATGACAGAACCTCGTATTTTCCAAAGAGATTAGAAGGGATTAGGAAGTTGCTCCGGGGGATAGAGACAACGAGCCCCCTCGCGAAAAGAGCCCAAGGTTCCAGACTGGCCTTGAGTGATGTCTCGGAAATCGGGGTCGCCGTCTTGTCTCATCCATTTTTGTGCCACGGCTATGTATGTGTGCGACAAAGGGGGAATGCTCGAGAAGAACACCTATTTCCATAAGCTTTTCCTCTACTCCCACGCTCATTTCTTTCCAGAAAACAGTGTATGATTTATTGCTTGTCTTCTTTTTATCTTGCGTTCCTTTCACATCTTTTTTTTTTCTCCTAGTCGCTTCTTGCAAGTTGCGTGTGCTGCGTGCACGTATGAAGTAGGGGGGAAGATGCCCGTCTGACCATGTACGTACTCCGTTTATACCTTACCTCTCCGTATAGCTGAGAGCCTGAGACGTGTGAGTTGCAGACTTGGCGTCAAGTGCGTCGGCAGCCTGTCGGGACTGGGTTGCTTTTGTCAGTTTCCTCTACATTGTACGGATACTCGTCTGCTTCGTCACGAACTATTCTCCGGTTTCTTTTCTTTTTGTAGGTCAGACTGGGAGGCTGTACGCCGGGCTGAAAGGTCCTGGCATTATTTTACGATGCAGAGCTCGTGACGAGAGCATCCAGACGTTGAACACCTCTGTCTATATGCGGCCAGGAGGCATCCCCGATCAAGTCAGAGCAATACACGTGTAGGACGACTTGAATCCGTTGCATGTACATTGTACCTAACGACGCAAAACCCGAGAACGCGTTTTACTGTCGGCAGAAACGGCAAAGTTGATTGGAGACCGGGAGGGGCGCCACAAGTGGGGCCGATGCGCCAGCATCATCATTGTCGTCATTCTACATTCCAAGACACAAAGTTGCCACCCCACTAACCCCCACCGCCCTCGGCGTATGTACAACTCGCTACATCACCACCACATTGTCGACAAAAAGGCCAAGAAGCATCCGAACTCAAGAAGTCAACATACAAAAGAGATACGAGAAAACGCTATGAACTACCTCCCCAACTTCATCACCCGCCTCACCAGACCCTTCAGCCAATCTACCCGCCTCTCCATGACAGACTCCTCAGCCTCCTTCGCGCCGGGCAGCGCCGTCCCCGAGGGTGCCCAGCGATGCACCCTCGCCGCGGGCTGCTTCTGGGGCACAGAGCACATCTTCCGGCGGCATTTTGCAGGCAAGGGCCTCCTAGATGCCCGGGTCGGATACATTGGTGGTGATGTCGAGGATCCGTCCTACCGAGCTGTATGCGGGGGGAAGACCGGCCGTAAGTGTACATCCCTTCATGGAAGGAGGGAAAGAAGAGAGCAAGAGACGAGACCGAAAGAACCTGGGAGGAGAGTGGCAATCAACAAAGAGAGGGAGAAATGGGAGATAGCGGAAGAGAAAGAGAGAAAGACAAGAGAACACTGCTAATTTCACTGTGCATGTAGACGCCGAAGCCGCCCAACTCATCTTTGACCCTCAACAAGTGTCCTACCGCACCCTCCTCGAATTCTTCTACAAGATGCACGATCCCACTACTTTAAATGCCCAGGGCCCTGACACGGGTCCTCAGTACCGCTCGGCTATCTACTACCACGATTCGGAGCAGGAGCGCACTGCGCGGGAGGTCACTCGCTTGGCTAACGAGCAGTGGTGGAAGGGTTGCATCGTGACGGAACTGGCTCCCGCGGGGCGGTGGTGGACTGCTGAGGAGTATCACCAGGAGTATCTGGGGAAGAATAAGGGAGGGTATGAGTGTCCGAGTCATTTTGTGAGGCCGTTTGGTGAATTGAAGGGATAGGCCGCATGAGGGCTTGGTGGCTGTGTCATGTGTACGATAATGTAATATCTCGGGAAAGGCTGGGTTACGGTATGTGCGGGGAAGGATTGACGTGTGTGGGAGCTTGATGTTGCGGCATCTTGGTGATTATCTCCTTGACCACATCTTCACATATACATCCATGCACATTATGTTCACAAAACTTTCATTTGTTTATAAGATAATTGCTGCTATGCATCTTTTCGTGTGCCTCACAAGTGAAAGAATGTATTGGTTGCAACTAGTCCGGTTTCTATTTACTTGCTTGCGCAACTTGAACGAGCCAAGCCACGCTTCGAAGAGAGGAGTTGGTCTCTGCGCTCAACATCTGGAAGATAATGAATACAATTTCAATCATCCACCGACCCACCACTTTCCCCCTCACAAAAAA